>JASCZW010019243.1:0-14078 GCA_034211315.2 Aedes japonicus
CATACATCCTCTTATTTATCTCTGGGCTCGTTTGTAGTTAAGCGAAGGGGCCTCGAAAGAAATCCTAAATTTTAGTTGCCACCTTATCTTCCCAAAGAAATTCACCATCATTTAGCCCACAGCACAGAAGGATTTCGCTACTTTTGCACTTCAGCTTCTGCTGAACAAGATTTTCCGGTCAACCAGAACCACCGAACACTCTCCTAAACATTCGCCCTGAAGTTCTCTGGAGAGATTTCCTGATGTTCTCGGAAGAACATCCCTGAAGTTCTTGGAAGAAGTTCATTGAAATTTCAGTAAGAACTTCCCTGAAATTCTCGGATGAACTTTCCTAATGTTCTTCCCTGAAATTTTGTGAAGATCCTCCCTTAAGTTCTCGAAAGAATTGCCCTGAAATTCTCGGCAAAACTTCACTTAAGTTCTTGGAAAAACGTCCCAAAATCGCCGAAGAACTTCAATTAAATTCTTGGAAGAACTTCCCTTAAGTTCTTGGAAGTACTTCTCTGAAGTTCGTGGACGAACTTTTCTTGAAGTTCTTGGAAGAACTTCCATGAAGTTCTTGGAAGAATTTCCCTGAAGTTCTTAGAAGGTCGCCGAAGAACTTCAATTGAATTCTCGGAAGAACTTTCGTGAAGTTCTTGGAAGAACTTCTCTGAAGTTCGTGGATGAACTTTCCTTAAGTTCTTGGAAGAACTTCCATGAAGTTCTTGTCAGAATTTCCCTAAAGTTCTTGCAAGAACTTCCCTGAAGTACTTGGAGGAACTTCCCTGAAGTTTTTTGGAAGAGTTTCTCTGAATTTTTTGGAAAAATTTCCCTGACGTTCTCGGAAGAACTTCCTTGGAGTTCTTAGCAGAACTTCCCTGAAGGTTCATTAAGATTTTAAGAACTTTCTTGAACTTCTCGACAGAACTTCCCGTATTTCACGGAAGAATTTCATTGAAACTTTAGTGAAAACTTCCATGCAATTCTCGGCTAAACTTTCTTAATATTCTTCCCTAAAATTTTGTAAAGATTTGGAAAGAATTGCACTGGAATTCTCGGAAAAACTTCACTTAAGTTCTTGCAAGAACGTCCCAAGACCGTCGAAGAACTTCTCTGAACTTGAAAGAACTTTTCTGAAGTTGGTGGATGAACTTTCCTTAAATTCTTGGAAGAACTTTCTTGAAGTTCTTCGAAAAATTTCCCTGAAATTCTTAGAAGTTCGCCGAAGAACTTAAATTAAATTCTTGGAAGAACTTTCCTGAAGTTCTTGGAAGAACTTCTCTGAAGTTCGTGGATGAAATTTCCTTAAATTCTTGGAAGAACTTTCCTTAAGTTCTTGGAAGAACTTTCCTTAAGTTCTTGGAAGAACTTTCCTTAAGTTCTTGGAAGAACTTCCATGAAGTTATTCGAAGAACTACCCTGAAGTTCTTGGAAGAACTTCCCTGAAATTCTTGGAAAAACTTCCCTGAAGTTCTTGGAAAAATTTCTCTGAAGTTCGTGGATGAACTTTCATTAAGTTCTTGGAAGAACTTCCTTGAAGTTCTTGGAAGAACTTCCTTGAAGTTCTTGGAAGAACTTTCTTGAAGTTCTTGGAAGAACTTCCTTGAAGTTCTTGGAAGAACTTCCTTGAAGTTCTTGGAAGAACTTCCTTGAAGTTCTTGGAAGAAGTTCCTGGAAGTTCTTGAAAGAAGTTCCTGGAAGTTCTTGGAAGAACTTCCCTGAAGTTTTTGGAAGAACTTCTCTAAAGTGCGTGGATGAACTTTTCTTAACTTCTTGGAAAAACTTCCATGAAGTTCTTGGAAGAAGTCCCATGAAGTTCTTGGAAGAGCTTTTCTGAAGTTCTTGGAGGAACTTCCATGGAGTTCTTGGAAGAACTTCCCTGTTTTTGGAAGAATTTCCCTGTAGGTTTCGGCAGAACTTTTTCGAACTTTTTGGCAGATTTTCCCCGGAGTTCACGGAAGAAATTCATTGAAATCCTTGGAAGAATATAAGTTTTGTGAAAATCTTCCCTGAATTTTTGTGAAGATCCTTAAGTTCTCCAGTTATCTGAAATTCTCGTCAAAACTTCACTTAAGTTCTTGTAAAAATGTCCCAAGATCGCCTAGGACCTTCCATTAAATTCTCGGTGGGATTTCTCTGACGTTCTCGGAAGAACTTCCTTAGAATTCTTGGTGGAACTTCCTTGAAGTTCTTGAAAGAACATCCTTAATGTTCTTGGAAGAACTTCCTTGAAGTTCTTTAAAGAACTTCCTTGATGCTCTTGGAAGAACTTCTTTGAAGTGCTGGGAAGAACTTCATTAAAGTTCTCGGATGAACTTCCTTGAAGTTCTTGGAAGAATTTCCTTGAAGTTCTTAGATGCACTTCCTTGAAGTTCTTCGTTGAGGTTCTTGGATGAACTTCTCGGAAGTTCTCGGCATCATATCCCTGAAGTTTTCGGATGAACTTCTCTGAAGCTCTGTAAAGTTCTTCTCTGGAATTCTCAGCAGAACATTCTTTAACCTTCCTTGTGCATTGGGGTCGTTTTTGACCAATCAACATCTCAAAAATGTTCTTATGTATAAACGGAATAAACTAGGAATCTGAAATTTTCTGACTTTTCCAAACTTTTAAAAACGAATATATTTTGGTCAGTTACAGCTTTCAGCGAGCTCTAGAAGTGACGCTACAAAAAAAGTTATAGATATGATATCTTGGTCTCATCAAGGTCAGGATTCTTAGAATGACATGCTGACCTAGTTTGTTTTTTAATTGACCACGCTGGGCACATAGGCACTCAGAACTGGTTCCGGTATGCATCCGAAGTGGAAAATTTTGGAACATCAAGTATTTGTAGTATTTGTACCGTTCGGTTTCAACCGACCAATTTTGGAACCTCAATTTTTTTACCGATCGATGGCTCAAATTTCATGATTTCATGTACAGGAAAAGTACTTCATAATTATACATGGCCCTACCGGAGTTGGTATAAATAGGTGAGTTTTCAAAATTGTCCACTGGAACCAGTACCAGAGTATTCGGATGTGGCCAAATACTCCGGTTGATCTATGGCATGATGTTTTTGAAGATCGGTGTTCAAAATCGTGAATTTTGAACCGTCGAACGGTACAAATACTTGAGATTCCAAAATTGTCCACTTCTGATGCATACCGGAACAGGTTCTGGGTACCTAGATGCCAAGCATGGTCAATTAAAAAACAAAACACGTCAGCATGTCGTTCTAATAATTCATACATTTCATTTGAGACCAAGATACCAAGAACCGGTTCAAAAATAAATATTTGGGAGCGAAGCAAAGCCTTGGGTCATTTTTGACCCTGAATGAACTATGTGGTTACTTTTTCCCAATGCATTAGGAAGGTTAAATTCTTGGAGGAGCTTCTCAGAAGTTTTCAGGAAGAACTTCACTCAAGTTCATGGAAGGAACTTACTCAAGTTCTGCTTACGTTCTCAGGTGACCTTCCTGAAGTTCTGTAAACATCTTCTCTAAAGCGCACTACAAAGCTTACATAAAATTCTCGGAAGAGCTTCCCTGAAGTTTTTAAAAGATCTTCGCTGAATAAACCTCTCTTTTGTTTTCGACAGAACTTCTATAAAGTTCTCAGAAAATTTTTGCTAATGTTCTTGTAAGAACTTCCCCAAAGTTCTCAGACGTTATTATAATTTCGTTGATGTTCTCGGTTGAACTTCGCTGAAATTCTCGGAAGAAAAAAAAATTAAAAAGAAGAAATCAAGTTTTTGGAAATTCCATGTTTTTTGAAACAAAAAATAGTTTTGGTGATGGACCATCTCTAATAACTTATGAAAAGGGCGTGTTTCTTAAGTTTTTATCCAGTCATGAAATGAAATTCAAAATATCTCGAAAACGGTTTCATATAGGGAGATTGAAATCATAAATATTTCGATTAGAAATTTGATGTAGAATCATACCCAGGTAACCAATAAGCTACTAAGTCTTGAAGTCCTATTAAGTCTACTAAGTCTTGAAGTGCTTGAAGGCTTTTTTAGCAAATGTGTTGTTTTCTTGAAGCCCCTGAAAATATTTAAGAATTTTTCCAATTTCCTGCAGTTCCTTAAGTTCTTCAATCTTTAAGAAATTCTCCAACTTAGCAAAGCCTGTCATAACCTAAGAATTCCCCAATTTTTTGAAGTCTCTGAAGTCTTCTAATTATTTCCTAAGCTTCTCAAAAGAATTCAACTTTTCAAAGTTCAGAAAATGTTTCAAGAATCAAACTAACTTTGCGATATTCCACCAGTTTGAGTCCCTAAAATTTACAGAGATTTTTTCCGAAAATCTCCCTACATTTTTTCGGGAATATCCTTCAATCTCTCGAAATTCCATTATCTTCTGGAGTTGCTTTAGCCAATTTTTAGATTTGTTTTCTTCTAGAATTTCTTGAATTCCATGAAATTATATTAAAATTTACCAAACATCTCTATTTCTAAATTTTTTTTATGAAACTCGAATACCCTAGAAGTTTAAGGTTAACGTTTGTTAAGGTTTATGATAAAGGTTTCACCAACTTTTTGAATTTCCTAAGAACAATGAAGAATTTCTTCAAACATAAAAAAAATGCAACTTTTCAAAGTCTGTACATTTATTTTAGAATCAATATATCTTTTCAAAACTTTTCGACACTCCACAATATTTTAAAGTCCTTAAAATCTACAAAGAAATTACATAATTTTTTTTTGAGTTTTCTCCGATTTCTTGGAATTTCTTCAACGCTTGAAGTCCATTAAACCTTTTTGAGTAATTTTTCAACTTTTCCAATTCCAAAAAAACTAAAAACTGCCCACCTTCTCTATTCTCTTAAATGTTTTAAGAAGTTCGAGGTCCCTAAAAACATCAGAAAATTCCTACAAATAATCCACCTTTTTGGGAGTCCCTACGATTATTTAAGAATCAATCTAACTTTTCGATACTCTCCATTGTTTTTGAGTTCTCAAAATCCACCTAAAAACTTCTTAAACAATTTGGGAATTTTCTAGAGTTTATCGAAATTCTACTGACTAGAAATGCGTCAATTTCTCGAAGCCCAGGAATTCTTTAAAAAAAATATCCAACTATACTACAATCTTTAAAAAAATCCTCATATTGTCGAAGTTGAAAATTTCAAACTTTCAACCTCAACCTTCAATCTGAAAGATTTTTTTCAACTTCTCAAAATAATCCAAGTTTTTGAAGTCTCTACAATTATTTAAGAATCAACCTTAAAAAAAGAAAAAAAGTTTTTGGAAATTCCATGTTTGTTGAAACAAAAAATAGTTTTGGTGATGGAACATCTCTAATAACTTATGAAAAGGGCGTGTTTCTTAAGTTTTTATCCAGTCATGAAATGAAATTCAAAATATCTCGAAAACGGTTTCATATAGGGAGATTGAAAACATAAATATTTCGATTAGAAATTTGATGTAGAATCATAGCCAGGTAACCAATAAGCAGTTCCAAAGCGTATTTACGGCAGCCTATCAAGCATTTAAGGCACCTTAAATGCAACATAAATGCCACTTTTGGCCCAATATACGGCTGCTTTACTGCAATGCTAAGAACTTTCTTGAACTTCTCGACAGAACTTTCCCGTATTTCACGGAAGAAATTAAAAAAAAAAGTTTAAGGAAAACTTCTATAAAATTCTCGGATGAACTTTCCTAATGTTCTTCTCTGAAATTTTGTGAAAATGTTCCCTTAAGTCCTCAAAAGAATTGCACTGGAATTCTCGGAAAAACTTCACTTAAGTTCTTGGAAGAACGTCCCAAGATTGCCGAAGAACTTCTCTGAACTTGGAAAAACTTTGAAGTTCTTGGAAGAATTTCCCTGAAATTCTTAGAAGGTCGCCGAAGAACTTCAATTAAATTCTCGAAAGAGCTTTCCTGATGTTCTTGGAAGAACTTCTCTGAAGTTCGTGGATGAACTTCCATTAAGTTCTTGGAAGATCGTCCATGAAGTTTTTGGATGAACTTTCCTTAAGTTCTTGGAAGAACTTCCCTGAAGGTTTTGGAAGAACTTCCCTGAAGATTTTGGAAGAACTTCCTTGAAGCTCTTGGAAAAACTTTCCTTAAGTTCCTGGAAAAACTTCTTTGAAGTTCTTGGAATAATTTCCCTGAAATTCTTAGAAGGTTGCCGAAGAACTTCAATTAAATTCTCGGAAGAGCTTTCCTGATGTTCTTCGAAGAACTTCTCTGAAGTTCGTGGATGAACTTTCCTGAAGTTCTTGGAAGAACATTCATGAAGTTCTTGGATGAACTTACTTAAAGTTCTTGGAAGAACTTCCCTAAAGTTTTTGGAAGAACTTCCCTGAAGATTTTGGAAGAACTTCCTTGAAGCTCTTGGAAGAACTTTCCTGAAGTTCTTATAAGAACTTCCATGAAGTTCTTGGAAGAAGTTCATTCTTTGTATTTTTCAGCAGAACTTTCTTGAACTTCTCGGCAGAACTTCCTCGAATTTCACGGAAGAATTTTAATAAAATGTTAGTGAGAACTTCCCTGAAGGTTTGGATAGCAGTATTCAAACCCATGAACTTTGAACCGTCGAGCGGTACAAATAGGTGAGTTTTCAAAATTTTCCAATTTGGACCCTACTGGAACCAGTACCAGAGTATCCGGATGTGGCCAAATACTCCGGTTGAACTATGGCAGGATGTTTTTGAAGATCGGTGTTCAAAATCGTGAATTTTGAACCGTCGAACGGTACAAATACTTGAGATTCCAAAATTGTCCACTTCTGATGCATACCGGAACAGGTTCTGGGTGCCTATGTGCCCAGCATGGTCAATTAAAAAACAAAACAGGTCAGCATGTCGTTCTGAGAATTCATACATTTCATTTGAGACCAAGATAACAAGAACCGGTTCAAAAATAAATATTTGGGAGCGAAGCAAAGCCTTGGGTCTTTTTTTACCCTGAATGCACTATGTGTTACTTTTTCCTAATGCATTAGGAAGGTTAAATTCTTGAAGGAGCTTCTCAGAAGTTTTCAGAAGAACTTCACTCAAGTTCATGGAAGAACTTTCCTCAAGTTCTGCTTACGTTCTCAGGTGACCTTCCCTGAAGTTCTGTAAAGATCTTCTCTAAAGCGCACTACAAAGCTTACATAAAATTCTCGGAAGAGCTTCCCTGAAGTTTTTAAAAGATCTTCGTTGAATAAACCTCTCTTTTGTTTTCGACAGAACTTCTATAAAGTTCTCAGAAAAAATTTGCTAATGTTCTTGTAAGAACTTCCCCAAAGTTCTCAGAAGTTATTATAATTTCGTTGAAGTTCTCGGTTGAACTTCGCTGAAATTCTCGGAAGAAAAAAAAATTAAAAAGAAGGAAAAAAGTTTTTGGAAATTCCATGTTTGTTGAAACAAAAAATAGTTTTGGTGATAGACCATCTCTAATAACTTATGAAAAGGGCGTGTTTCTTAAGTTTTTATCCAGTCATGAAATGAAATTCAAAATATCTCGAAAACGGTTTCATATAGGGAGATTGAAAACATAAATAATTCGATTAGAAATTTGATGTAGAATCATACCCAGGTAACCAATAAGCAGTTCCAAAGCGTATTTACGGCAGCCTATCAAGCATTTAAGGCACCTTAAATGCAACATAAATGCCACTTTTGGCCCAATATATGGCTGCTTTACTGTAATGCTATGATAATGCTTCATTAGTGCTATTTTGCATTCGAAATGCTTATTAAAGGCTACAAGCATTTAAATAGCATTTGCAATCCAACTTTACAACAGATAGCATTCAAGATGCTGATACAATGCTAATATAAAGCTTGTAGCATCTGAAATGCAGATTGAGGGTTGATTTACTGCATATGCTAATGCTTATTGGATACCTGGGTATGTCGGCATTGAAAAGTACATTTGATAAACTTAAATAAGTTTTATGGAAATCTCCCGTACAAGGACAAGTTTTTAAAAAATAATGTTGTCCATGTTTTTCTTGCCTCTAAAACAATAGCTTTTCCGTCCAAATTTTACCATCCAAATTAAAAAAAAATTGTATTTCGAGAATTAGAATTTTAAGTTTCAATTATGATTGTTCATGTAAAAATAGTTTTTTTTCAGTGTGTATTTATTTTCACGGACATTTTGATTCTCTACCATTTCTTCTCTGGCACTTTTTCTCTCAAACGAACGATTTCCGAGTCACTGTTTTCCTAAAATTATTCTATCAAAAACACATAAGCCCATCTCAAAAATTACTCTCGTACCAAAACCACCGTTTCTCATTCCAAAACACTTATACTGGTATTCCGAACACGTTTGCAAAGTTTCGGCAAATTCTAAAATACTTAAGTTTTGTCATTTACTGATTTGGCGTGGAACCGCTCGATTCAGCATTGATGTTTGTTGGGACCACAACTGGCACGCCAAAAAATCATCAATCACTCTATCCACTAAGCGTGTACGCATCTCCCAAAAGCAGATCGAAGCACTTGCTGCATCTCAAAGAGAGTCGAAACGGGCTATCCCAAAATTTAAGGCAGTGTGAAAGGTGCCTGCTCTCAATTGGGAGGGGCGGAATTAAAAGTTACCAGCATCTTCAATCGGATTGTTCCTCAATAGGTTCTTCAACAAACAAACAAACAAACAAACATGTCGTATTGCCCCTTGATCCGCAGAAACCATCCAATGGTGCCACAGGTACAAGGTATCTGATTAGAAGTGGAAACCCAGATCCTATCCTATCCTACCCCAACTCAACAAGAAATCCATCAAATCGCCACACTGCATCGAAAAGTGCTCTTCGTTTCGATTGAATTGTCTCGAACAATCGCACCATCCTTTTTTCCCTTTGCTTTCTCGGGGTCGTCCCGAGCTTAGAATTCATTTCACGTCTCCGTTTTTTTATCCAATTTCCCAACTTCCTCATCGGTTCTAACGTTGCTGACTCGAACTGCTCTGCCACTGGTCGGCCGTTTGCTGCTGCACTTTGGCACTCATGCAGTTTAGAGCGAATATTCATCCATTCAAGACATACACACACACATGCACACACATACACAAACTGGTTCTGCATTCCTCTGTTGCTGTTTCCACTCTGACTTGCCGCCGTCCCTGCCTGCCTGCTGCACCGAGAAAAATTATGAAATTGAACCGTTTAGATGTGTGTTTGTGTGTTTCTAGTCACAACTTGTTATCGCCTTCGTTGCCGCCTGCTCCTGCAGCTCCGTCTTGTTTGCAAAACTGCAAGCAACGGAAAATTGCACATGTAGCAACTTTTTTTTTTTCTGCAGTTGTTGCACCGAAACAAGTTTTCCCGTCTCGTTTTAGTTATTATTCTGCCACAAAGTTAGAACTCTTTTTTCCCTTTTTCAAATACCAATATATACGTTTGTGCTCTTCCACGAGTTATTATGTACTCCCCATTAGCAATGGGATGAGCGAAAAAAGTAGTCTCCTTATGTGTCTCCTGAGCTAATCATTCCATTCGGGGCGGTTGCATTATACATCGTAGTAGTTCATCAACCACCTTCTCTGCGCGCCCTAACCTTTCCCTTTTTACGGAGGAGTAGAAGCGGGAATTCTCGCTCTCATGCTTCTAGAAAGACATCCTCCACACTCGCCTTCGTGACAGTGGCATACATTCATGTGTGCGGACTTATATTTATAGATCTCCGAGCGGCGTTGCTTTTACTATTTTTCTGTGTCTTCCCCTCCTGCCCAGCGCCTGCCATCATATGCAACTTCTACTCAACAGTTCAACAACCACCCAGAATTCAAAAATCTCCCATTGCTACCTCTCAATCTCAACCAAACTACCTACAAGTCGTAGATTGTGATCGATTTAAAAAAAAATAAGAACCAAATCACTACTACGCAACTTTCACGCAACATCTTGTCTTGTGCATATTACATCATAACAACCGGAGAAAGAGAGTGAAACGCATTTGCCAAAGGCCAACCTACTGCCGCCGCGTCTTGGTGACAATCGCTGCTGATTCTATGCCTGATGGCCCGATGCGCTCTCAACCTGCCTACCTACAACTTTCGATCGGACAGTCAAAGAGAAAGAGCGAACGGAGACTGGGATGTTTTCTGATTATAAAAAAAAGTGCAGTTTTGTTGTCGCGTTGAATGAAAGCTAGAAGAAGAAAAAACTGCGCCGCGAGCATTTTGATTCGACTATACGCCAACAGTGGATCAAAGCTCCTATATACCGAAACCTCCACCACACACATGGTTGCTCTACGCTTGACGATGTGGTGTTAGTTTTTTTTGCTATGTACAAAACAGAGAGAGAGCGGAAACCTGGGGCAGGTTCAGTACCTTGATATTGAAATTGAAAACGACGACGACTGCTGCGACCGAGCCGAGCCGACACGCAGACGGATTCCGTCGTACAGAAAACATGAACTGTAGGATCGGACTCACGTCATGGCGGCTGCGGAGAGAGCACACCAGATTGAGTTGGTGTTGGTGCCTGATGCGAGCCTTCGCGATGGGGTGTGAGAATTGGACAAAGAGAAGCAACACTGATGGTGGTTGAGGAGAGAGCGAACGCGACGGAGCGATGGATAAATTTGGGTGCTGCTGCCATCGATATGAACGCTGGTTGTGTTGGAAGGGGGTGTTGTGGAAGAAGCACTAGAGCGATCGTGCGGTGGATCTTTTGTAGGAAAGGTTAACGGTATGTCGAGTTGGGATATTCTTGCGAAAAAGCTTTCCATGCTTCCATGGAATTCAATCCATGGTGGATAGTATAAAAATAGAACAATGTGGATGGTATAATTAATCATAAGAGGGATTCCATCCAGAATGTGACGGAAATCCCAAAAATCATACCCGATCATCATTGATTTGGATGAAACTTGGCACATGAGTTCGGTACGTTGGAAAAAATTCCACTGGTGTTAGATAATTTGTTCAAGAGTAACTTTTGAGATGGCGTATGTGTTTTTTCCAACATTTTACTTGAAAAATCGTAGTTCAAAAACCATTACATTTTAGAGAAAACTTATATAAGGAATTGTAGGGAACTAAAAAGCTTTCTCAAAAAATATACACAGAAAAAATTTTTTTTTCATCAAGAAAAATCAAAAATAATTACTAAAAATAAAATATCTAAAAACATATTTTTAATATTTTTTAATTTGTTGTATGGAAATTTGAGGAAAAATATCACGTTTTAAAAAAAACTCTAGGATGGACGCTCTTATAATAAAAAAGTTTTTCAAATAGCGAACTTTGTGTGTATATTTCAAATTTTGGTTATTCATTCTTATAAATAAATTTTGATGTTACAATATGGTTTTGGGAGATCATTACAACAATAATGATCATAATGATAAACCACGTAAACGCAACTGTTTTCAAGATATTTCTGATTTTCTTTCAATAAAATTTCAAAACCTCAAAAATACGCCCTTTTCATAAATTACTCGTGATATTAAAACAACAATAGCTAACGATTGTTTCTCTTGTGTTTTTAGCCTTTTTAAAACACATGTATGTGCCTCTTACTTACTCTTAACAGCTCGTCGATTGAAAAAGCTTCACTTAAAGTTATAAGACAAAAATAATGAATTATGGTTGGATTTATATTTATATATACCATTTATTAGTCTCGGTCATTGATAATATTACATAAACATTATATAAACTATTGATTGCTTTTATATATATTATGAATCCTGCCTTCTTCGTCATTCGAAAATAGTTTTACAAAACCTCTGTTTTCTGAAATTGGAACGAATGAGTGGTACTTTGTGTACTTCGCAATCGTTTTAGTCTGTCGGTAAATTTCATTCCATTCTGCTACCCTCTGTTCATACTTCTTCATGTGATACATAACAAAACGACATTTTTGTTAAACAATCATCACTTTTTGGTCCGCCCATTCGAATAACTCTAATGCACTTCTTTATAGGGTGTTCATGTTGTACAGCAAGGTTTGCATATCTTGCCATTCGTTTTAATGTACCACTCAATTGCATCGCAAGGTCCCTTACCGTGGATGTTGCGAAAATGCCATTCAGCATCAATATTGTATTTCTTTTAAACTTACAAAGGCTTGCAAAGTTCTTCCTATTTTTATATTGGGATGCTGCCCTGTCAGACATAAACGTAGCTTTCTTTACTTTAATTTTTGTTTGCAAAAAGCTTATTAGTTTTGAAATAAACACCTGCACCGCAATCGTATCATGTTTCAACACTTTGAGATAACAATGAAACTGATATTTTTAAGTATTCCAGATTCCGTGAATAAAATGACAAAAGGGTGAATAGTGGCTTGCTCATTACTCCAATAACTACTTTGAACAGCATCTTGAAAAACAAATGAATAATTTTCAGAAAAATCACAAATTATTATTACTTCGCCGTCTCTTAAGACAACTTTTATAATCTCTCAAGAAACTAGACTGCTGAGATTTGACAAAATCGGGATACTAATTGTTCCAACTTTTCACAAAAATAAGCAATAAATTCATCAATTGGTTTAACAAGTGTCTCTAACCTACATCTATCAGTTGAAATCCATTGCTCAAAAGATATTTCAACTAAACCACGTTTTTCTAATTTGTCTGTTAAACTACTCTCAAAATCTGAAAAGCCTGGACATCGTTCGCATTCACGGAGGTAACATTTTTAGTTCTAGTTGATGAGCTACATAATATTTCTTCAAAACACAATTTATAATCATTCTCGAATGAATATTTTCTAAGACCATGAAGCATCAAGTTAATGTTCTCATGAATGGTGCAAACACAAATGTTATGAGAACCTGTGTCGCTAGGCAATTTGCAATGCTTTGGTCTTAGTGCTGCAAAAGAGCTAAACCCAACAGCATTTTGATGCATCTCTTGAAATTTAATGAAAGCTTCTCTAATGAACAAACTAAAAGGCGCTTTGAATATGAACCTCTTACCTTCACTCTCACCGAAACGTAGTCGTTCATACCAGGGGTTGCTCGTGTAATCTCATCACTGTCGTAAAATTGCAAAATTTGGTTTTTTATTTCCGTTCAGACCGTGTCCCAGCTTTTCGTTAGGGCAGCTGAAACACCTTCGTGCTTTGCATATGAATTTAGCTTGTGATACGATGTACTTGTTTGTTATTCCAAATTCGCACATTACTTTGATTTGTCCAAGATTGTGGTAAAACCGAAAGTATCCTCACTTGATCGTCCTCGAAGTTTCTGGATCAGCATACCGGTCTCCTTAGTTGCATGCGATTATTTCGTCATATTCGGCTGCTTTCACTTTCAATTGTTCCAGGTCATCCTCTCCGCTTGATCCTCAAATATGTGTCCGAATGCCGTTTGAAACATTCTTTGAATCTTTTGCGGCATAATTTACGTTCAGGAACTCTTTAGCCGATATTGGCGAAACGTTGATTCCAGCTACGCCCTTGTTAAATAGCTCAATATTATGGCGCCTTGAATAATCTTGCACACTGCTATCAGATGGCACTGACATTAATGATATTGCCGATGGCGTGTCCTCGAGACCATGCACAAGTCTACTTGCCGTGATGGTAGATGGCTGTGGATCCATAATGTTAGTAACTGATGGTTTCTCACTAGGCTCCGAAATTGCAGCATGGGATTGTTCCGTTCTATTTAAATGCAACGACAATTATCACAAATCATCAAAGAAGCGTCCAAATGTGTTTTGGCCCATAAACCTGAGTGCCTTGACATTTTGTCTGGTTAATTTACGTAAGGTTTTTTGAGCACCGTTTAGTGGAAACGGCATACAACACTTCTTCATGTTAAACTCCATTTTCAGTTCACTCAGATAGATCTTTACTGATGAATGCGACTATGTATGAGCATATATATTGGCTGTGGTACTTTGGAAATGCAGGTATAAAACATCTCTAGTAGTTTACAGGCAGCGTACATTAGCTGCTTTTTTATGAGAAGATATACCTGAGATACGTTATAGCTGCTATTTTGTCTACCTACTTCGAATAATATGTGTTACTTCATCGCTACATCAATGAACTGTTCGGAGCGTAGCTTTCATCACACTACACTCGACCTCAACATCGTTGGAGCTATGGCAAATAGTCAGCAGTTCGATTAATATGCTTTCCGGTACGACCCTCCGCATAATCTTCATCATCTGTCCATTTCACACTTGTCGCCTCGCATATC
>JASCZW010019244.1:0-14068 GCA_034211315.2 Aedes japonicus
TTCACTGTTCCGGATTTGTGCATTCGTAGGTAAATATGTATTATTACAGACAGCTGCTGCAGCCGCCCACGCGAGTCCTTGTGCTGCACGTTCCTACCTAGATTACAGAGTGACGCAAATAGTTCCGTATTATAGGGCAAAACAAGCAGCACTAGGATTCAGTGTGTGTGTGTGTATTCATTGATAACGAGACAGCGGGATTCTAGTATAGTAGGGCCAAGGGAAGATGGTCCAGAGCACATAAAAGCAAACGGGGGTTGTCACCTTGAAACGGAATGTTTAGCAGAATAAAGCACTTTGAAATATTGCGTTCTTCTAATCAAGCCGCCCCTCTGATCATGTGATTCATTGACCCCCCCTCGTACGGGTAATAACAAGTGAGGCCGCCGGCCTGGTAGAAGTACCGAACAAAGACCGAGTTCACTGCGAACAAGTCATATCAACAACTAATAAGGGCTGTAACCATAGAGACTTACCTAGAGCTGTTAGGCCTACTATTAACTCTCGAGAAGTTGCACGAACATCTGGATGTGACTCACAGAGAAAACTCCGTGCAATTTGCACAGCAACCATCAATCGGACGGTATCTCAACAAAACAACAACAACAACAACAACACACCACACAAGCACGATACCGACGAGTTTTCTTTGTTCTCAGAATCCAGCAGCACCCGACCGAAGGCTGATTCCAGCCAACGCTTTCTTCCCGCACAACAAACTTTCCTGCTCAAGCCCCTACCTATCAATCGATGATTCACAATCTTTCTCCAAAAGTATCACGAACCCGGGCCCCGCGGAAGCATTGCACAACTTCCCTTCTGCATACAATTTCGGCGGAATTGTGTCACAATCGAACGAGCAGATAACAAGCAAGCACAGAGATCGTTCATGACCCGATGAAGCTGTGTAAAAACTTCACTGCAACTCCACGGCGCTACTGACTGCTTGGGCGACGATGTCTTTCCATGTTCCACTAACCCAGCCAGCCAAAAGCAGAAGGGGTTCGTTCGCGAGCGAGCGAGTACAGGCGCACTCACGCACTCAAACAGCTGATTCCTCGTTGCTCTGCCGTTCGGTACGGATGTACCGAACCGTCATCGTCATCATCATCATCATCATCATCATCGATGACTAAGCAGCCAGCAGCAGAATAGCAGCGGTTCGCTGACCTCCCCTCCCACTTCTTGCACTCCAATCCGCACTGATGGGCATTGGGAGTTTCTCTGCCAGAGCGAGTAGAGTTTGACGACCATGTTTCGGGTGTATGGGTTTCTCGCTTTGCGCGCAGCTGGTCGCGGAGAGAGCGAAAATGAGAGATTTCTCGCATGCTGCTAATCAGCACGGCCAGCCGTTTGAACTCAGTTTTGAGTCAGTTTTGACTCACTTTCGTCATTAGTGGAGTCACTCAAATTTGAGTAAATGTTACTGGCATTGGCAAGTCGACAAATCAAAAACATCGACTAAAATCAAATGGATGTTTTGATTTGTCGACTTGTCAATGCCAGTAACATTTACTCAAATTTGAGTGACTCTAATGACGAAAGTGAGTCAAAAACGACTCAAAACTGAGTTGAAACGGCTGGCCGTGAATGTTGCCATGAGCCAGGAGAGGAAGCAAACAAAGAATATTTATGAGAGAGTTGTGAGTTTGTTTATGTTGAGTTTGCGATCAATTTGCGTTTTAATTTTATGATCAGCTGAGACATTCGATGCCAGTATAGTCTCTTGGTGTATTATCTGGTAGAGGTTGATCGAAGGTTGAATGGTCCAAATGAAACATGCTATGATGTATTATTTTCTTCTTGAATGAGATTTTCAAACTTTAACCGGTTCATGTTGTGTTTGTCACTTTGATTTCGTGATCCACCAAAAAAGACAAGTGGTTTCAGTCAATTCATTGCGATTTAGCTAGGGGCATCTCTTCACATTCAGACCAGAACCAATCCCAGCTGACGGTAGCAAAGGCTTGGCCTCCCATTGAGGCATTGGATTGTGCATTGGCAGCATGCGCACTGGGCAGCAATTTACCATCTCATTCTGTCTCCTGAAGGGTAGGATAGTAAAGCTACGAGCCCGGTGCACGTGTACCGAACAGTCATGCTAAACCAGACGGGTGCAATATTTGCCTCTCTCTCTTGAATTTAGCCGTGTCACAGAGAAGGTCGTCATCGTCAGCAACATAATCATCGTCGATGAAAACATCGCATGGTTTCAGAGAGAAAATAGGAAACAGGGGCCGTCCATATTTCACATGGAAAGACTTCGCCTTCATGGCCGCACTACTTAACATAAAATTTAATAAATCATCTATACTGACATAAATCAGATGAATGCTGTTGAATTGTTGTCCTATCAGTCCCGAAAAGATTTACTCAAATTTGAATGATTCAGTCTCGAGGAAAATCAATTTTGAAACAAGGAGAGCTCAGAGGGTCAGTCACCTGCCACGTTGTGTTTGTGTTTGGGTGTGTTGGAAGGTGTTTCTGTGTTTCAACATATCTGTCATTACTACAATCGGAAAGTTATGCTATTTGGCAACCATGGATTTTTTTTGACACGCCTGTTCCCAAATTTTGTCTAAAAGAGTATACACGTTTCGATATCTTCGAGCGAATCACAACGTTTTATTTCTGTTGCAACTATAGAAATTTTTTTTTTGTTGTTCTTTGTTCACATTTCAATTATCAATATTTGCATGAATTTAGGTAGTAACAATTAATTATACACTTCTTTAGCAGTAGGTAGTTTTAGAATAACTTTATCAAAGGACCATTAAACAGAGGGTCTTCAATTCGCGATTGTATGCTGGACAATAGTTTTTGTAGCAACGGGCTCGCGCCAATGGCCTACCCGTATTTTCAACGGAAGCATTAAATCTAAGTTGTTGACTCCAGTCAGCAGTTTCGGGATCGCCTTGGTGTAGCTCATAATGGGAAAGCCTTGAAGATGCGCGAACTGTTCAGAAAGATGCTCGTAGGACAATGTTTGGATGGGCAGCGATAGATGCTTGACGGATTGAACTTCTTCCAGCGGATACCTCCTTCCTTCAGACGACGAAATTGTCAAAGACATCTGTTTTGATTCTTTCTCCATCCTCGTCACGTTTGCGGTCCACAGCAGACACAGCGGCTTCGTTACACCGTTTACGCCAAGCTCCTTGATCAGGCTGTCCTCAATTAACGTAAGAGATGATCCGTCGTCGAGGAACGCGAAGGTGTTCACCTTTCCTTTGGGTCCGTGTAAAGTCACTGATAGTATTCTGAAGAGCAGCGACCGTTAAATCTGACAGTGGAAGTGGTTTTCCGCTGTATTCACCAAGGTTTTCACCTCTGTTTCTTTACTGCTGCGCGACGAATGTAGAAGCGGATGATGACGAAACTCGCAACCGTTTGTCCCACAGTTGCCTGTTTTCCTGCAGCTCCTTCTACCGTGTGCGGTTAGACAATTGCGGCAGAGTCCGCCAGACTGTACACACTTCCAGCGTCCGTCAACCGAGAAAGACTTGAAAGTTCGACAATCCTGAATACGATGACCGGTTTTCTTGCACGCTGGACACGCTTTTGCTTCTTCACGATTCGTCGATGAGTTGGCCCCTTCGCTGAGTTTCTGCTCACTATGATGAGTATGGACACTTCCTCTCGGCTTCGAGTTGTTCTTTACGGAGGTACTAAATCTTGCACTGCTACTGGAGTATACGTTCACTTGGCTCACTGCTTTAACTACACCGGACATGAAGCTAAGATTCACTTCCGAAAATCCTGGGAGATATGCGCCCCATTCCATTTGAATATGCGGCGGCAGTTTGGCAACGAGTTCAGCGAGGAGAGAAGGGTTTGACAGGTGTGCAGTTTGTCCCGCCACCTCTAGGTAATCACAGAGACTCTGTATAGACATCCCGAAATCAATTATAGATTGAAACTTGTGTACCCTGGGCGAAGGCGTAGATCGTACCTTGTCTAGGAGGGCTGAAATAAGCAACTCAGGCCGACCATAGAGCAAATGAAGAGTTTCCATTATATGAGGCACCGATTCAGGCAGAAGTAGTCGGCTTTGAACAGCCTCGTATGCTGCACCCTTTAGATTTCGCCGAATGCGACACAGATTTTCGGCACTATAGTATCCACAAGCGAGAGTAGTGTTTATAAAACTGCTTATGAATACTGGCCAATAGGAAGGATTGCCAGAAAAGAGAGGTGAACCGCGTGGCATGACTTGTCTGGCAGCTAATTGCGAGAGCGAGGGGGAGAAGGTGGCTATATTTGCATTGATCAATGATGATTGCGAGGGTGATAAAGCAATACTACCAAATTGCATCATCAAATGGTGCAGGTTTCCATCGTTATTGTATGGCGGCTCATTTGCTTGTAGAGGACAATGATCTGGCCAATCTGGTGACTCAGGGTGTGATACTTCTCTATCGTTAGATACAGGAGGCGCAGTAGGTACCGGCGTAGGCAGAGATGCTGGCACGTATGTACTTGCTGACACGGGTACACGGGTTGGTACCGAAGCTGATGTAAGCACCGCTGCTTGTTGAAACAATGACCCAGACCCTGCGCTTGCTATAGGCGCGCTGACGTAGGATGGCACCGGTTCAACCAGGTTCTTTGATTGATGAAACGATACGAAAGCATGTCGATCCACTGATATAGACTGTGCTACTGATACTGACGGGTGGCCGGGGGCGGCAGCAAGAGGCGGCATGAATGGCAGAAAACCTGTCGACGGTCGCAGTGGTACACTCGTCGTTGAGCACATTGGGGCGAAAAACGATGTTGAATTCTGCGGAGGCACCCATGGGCCATGGCAATGGTGCTGATGCTGATACTGATGAAGGTTTGAACCCGACGACGTCAGATGGCATCAACGAAGGTGGAAGCGCCGGTGCGGGAAACATACCTGTCGACGCTACGGGTGGGTGTAAGGGTACCGGAGCGGGTATCCCAAATAGCATTGACGTAGGCACACTTGTTGTTGCGGGAGTGGATGATCCAACGGTTGGTGGGGGTGCTAGTTGCATGAGCGGCACATGCGACGGGGTTGATTGTGCCAGGGGTAATTTTCCGACGATTCTGTTGAAAATAGCTTTCCGGGCTGGATCTCTATCTTGTTTCGGATTCATTTCCGAAACGTCACTGTTTAGGTAGCGCTGTGTGGGTAGCGATGGATGTTTGAGCGGGCTCTGCTGATTTTTCCCGTCTGGCATCTGTTCTAGAGATAGTTCAGGCAACAATCAATAGCTGCTAGTGGTAGTAGCGTTCGGCTTCGTCTTGCTAGATGGTGCTGGTGGCATTGATGGAAGACCTTCGTCCGTTGATGTGGGCACGTTGGTGTCCTCCTTTTGCTCTGCGCATTCGTGCACCCATTTCACGATCTTGGCTTGCTTACTAACTCGACTGCGTTTGCTCCGAACACTTTCGTTCTCCTCCTCTAGCTCGAGCTGACATTCGAGTAACTTGTATTTTTCCTCTACGAACTTTTTTTGTATAGCTTGGAGCTCCTCCAGCTTCTCAAGCTGCAAATTTAACATTGCAGATCTTCCTGATTTACTTGAAACATGGGAATCGCGAGAAGTGCCCGCTGTACTATCTAGGTCATCTACTCGACATTTCGAGCACAACCACGATTAATCATTGATCGACTCGGAAACGCCAGCACATGAGAAATGCCACCATGTAGTGCAGATTGTCGCACTGCGCCATATTTTCATCGCCGTTCCGGCGGTCGCACTTTCCGCAGTCTAACCTGGGGCCGTATTTTGGATCTCGAAACGAACGACTTTTTGTACGAACGCTTGTGAGAAAAAGTTCTTCGTTTCGAGTTGCAAAATACGGCCCCTGGCTTTGTCGAGCGTACGTGCGTGATGTGGGGTGAAATCTGCGTGCATCTCCGGGGTTGTTTTCTCGGGAATCGAGTCCATTTCGACGAGTTACGAAACTGCGGTCGATTTTTCTAAAGTTTGTTCCCAAATTTCGTCTAAAAGAGTATACACTTCTTTAGCAGTAGGTAGTTTTAGAATAAATTGATCAAAGGACCACTAAACAAAGGGTCTTCACTTCAGGCGATTGTATGATGGACAATGGTTTTATTGCATAAAGACGATGTCAGTCTTTTCAATCTATCTTTATCCTCATTTCCTGTCTGTCACCGTGACAGTCTTTTTGACAGTGATGGTGACAGCTTCAGACCCCTACTGTATCTTCATGAACAGTGTTCCCAGTGGGAACAACGCCTGATCCACGTTTACTTATGCATCAACTGAATCACATTAGTGCATGCGAGAGAGAAACAAAACAGTGAGAAAACAAACAATCGACTCTTGTAAGTTGGGCCAAAAATGGTTTTATCTTCCAGGAGGTGACAAGTGTGTTGTTTAGGGTGTTACTACATGGTGGCCAAGTGACTCACCCCTGCAAGAGCGACAGTTTACTATAATCGATGAAAATGGTCGATTGGAAAACACCGAAGCTGCTGGTGTTGATCAACTTCTATGATGATGCTAATGATGATATGATCTACTAAAATACGGTGGTTAACCACTGTTGGTA
The DNA here is from genome assembly GCA_034211315.2 of Aedes japonicus. Classification (NCBI taxonomy): domain Eukaryota; kingdom Metazoa; phylum Arthropoda; class Insecta; order Diptera; family Culicidae; genus Aedes; species Aedes japonicus. The sequence goes on from JASCZW010019244.1 coordinate 6,550, forward strand.
ACTGGATTATTACCAAGGTTTAGTATTGGCAGGGAGACAATCGGACTGGACTTCAACGAACTAGACTACAATCAGAAACGTGTTTATTAATCGGATGTTGAAGTAAGACTAATGAAAATTGAAAATGTCATTGTGCAAAATTTTGCTTTGATTAGTTATGGCATCCTGCGTTGCATACTCTCAACACTCCTCCTCAACGCTGCTGCTGTAAACCACTCCGCTGCCGAAGAACCTCCAAGCGTACCCGTGATAATGGGTTAGTCAGGAGATCCGCTGCCATCCTTTCCGTTGGACAGTATTCGTAATTGATAACGCCTTTCGTCTTCAGTTCCTTGGCGTAATGGAATTTCGTAGAGATGTGTTTCGTGCGATTACTGAACTTTGCATTGTCCAGCATCTTCAAACAGCTTTGATTGTCCTCGAATAACATCACTCCTGTTTTCTCACCTAGGTCCTCCAACCGTCTCTGCAGCCAAACCGCTTCTTGGGATGCCTCGGAAAGTGCTACGAACTCCACCTCTGCAGTGGACAATGAAACGCAGCTCTGCTTACGGCATGCCCAGGAAATTGTACCTCCACAGTATTTGAATATGTATCCGCTGTTGGATTTCCGATCGTGACGACATTCTACCCAATCGGCATCGGCGTAACCAACCAGACCAGAAGAATCGCCACTGCTACTCAGTTGAAGTCAGCCGTCCCCTTCAGGTAGCGAACCATTCGCTTCAACTCGTTCCAGTCACGTTGGGTTGGGCAACTCACCTTACGACTCAGGATCGAAATTGACGCTGCGATATCTGGTCTGTTGTTGACTGCGATGTACAACAACTGCCCAACTATCTTCTGGTACTCTTGATTATTTGGAAGCGCGTCAGCGTCCTCTTCTGTCTTACCGTATCCGGGATCAATTGGCACGGTTGATACTTTTGCATCCTGTAAACCAGCAGAACGAACAACGTCTTCAATGTACTTGCGCTGGCTGATGAGAAAATCTCCATTGTGATCTCGCTCGACTTCGATTCCAAGCTAAAACTTGACGTCACCGAGGCTGCTGATCTGGAAATTCTTTGCAAGTGTTCGCTCCAATGATCCGATGATGCCCTTATCCTCACTGGCTACGATGAGATCGTCCACGTACACGAGAACGTAGCACCATTTGTTACCAGTTTTCTTCCTGTACAAGGATGGATCTGCCTTACACCGCTCAAAACCATATGCTTCCAACACCTCATGCAATCGTTGGTTCCACGAACGAGCTGCCTGTGTGAGCCCGTACAAACTTTTCTTCAAACGGCATACCTTGCCTTCCATGCCGCTTACGACAAACCCGGGAGGCTGCTTCATAGAGATCTTCTCCTCAAGGTTGCCGTTGAGAAACGCCGTCTTGACGTCGAACTGCTTAACATGCATCTTCTTCTTTGCTGCAACGGACATCATGGGCGCAAAAACTTCATCGTAGTCCGTACCAGAACGTTGGTTGAAGCCCTGAGCTACCAGCCTGGATTTGTGTTGAACTACACAACCGCTTTCGTCTCGCTTTCGTTTAAACACCCACTTGGATCCGATGGCGCGGCTACCAACCGGCAGATCGACCAAATCCCAAGTGTCGTTTGCTTCAATGGATGCTAGCTCTTCCATCATCGCTTGGCGCCACTCGGTGTTACTAGGACTGGATAACGCTTGCTTCAAAGATTTCGGCTCCTCCTCAAGCGATGTTTCTGCAGTACATGCATATCGGTTTGGAATAACACCAAGGTTGGATCTTGTTGACCTCCGCGGCATATTCTCCACTTCCTGTTTATCGTCGGACTGCAGTTCGATTTCGCTTGCTTGATTCATTGGTTTCATCAGGATCATCCCAGACATCGTCGTCGTCGTCGTCTTCGTTGGACTCGATAGCCACTGTTTCATTTATTTGATCCACCCGTTGAAACGTAATGGATGGAACAACCAGATCTTCCTCCACAGGCCCTGGCTCGGACCCGCAAGACGTTAGAAATTTGACATCGGCTAATTGTTATTTTTCTTGTCGTCTCGTCCACTAAGCGGAATGCTTTTGAAATTTCGCTGTATCCTACGAACCTCAGCTTGACTGCCTTGCTATCCAGCTTACCTCGTTTTGCATTAGGCACATGACAGTATGCATCTACGCCAGCCCGTTGAATGTGTCCGAGTTTGGGCTTCTTCCCGAACCACCGTTCATATGGTGTGTTACTGATCGAACGCGACGGCAGCCTATTCTGCATATAGCTTGCCGTCACCACTGTCTCTCCCCAGAAACGCTTGTCCAAATTCCCGTCGATGAGCATGCACCTGGCCACAAGGTACCAATTCTTTTGTTCAGCTACCCCGTTTTGCTGTGGGGTGTAAGCTGCCCGATGATACCGTTTTGCTTCAAGAATGCTTTGAATTTCTTGCCGGTGTACTCACCACCACGGTCCGACCGTAGAATTTTGGGCTTCCTTCCAAACTGCGTCTTTACAAGCTCGATACACTCCTTCAGTTTCTGGAACGCTTCAGATTTTGCACGTAGCAAATAGACGACCGTGTACGTGCTGTAATCGTCGATGAACGTAACGAAGTATCGCTTGCCGCCCAGAATCGTCGTACGCATCGGTCCACAAATATCGGTGTGAACCAAATCCATCACCGCAGATGACACATTTTCGGACGCCTTCGGAAACGGTGCTCTTTGCATCTTCCCTTCAATGCATACTTCACATGCACCAGTGCAGCTGCAACTCTTCACTTTCACGCCATTAGCCACCGCTTGCAATTTCAACACCGCCTCACAGTGTCTGTGGCCCAACCGCCTATGCCACGCATGAACGCAGTCGTCGCTCGTCGTTACAATGGATACGCGTTCGGTAGACTGACGCAGCACGAACAAATTTCCAACGGACTCTGCCGTCGCGTAGACCTTTGCACCTCTCATAATTCTCGCTTTACTCGCATCGAACGTGACGACGAATCCCTTCTGCACCAGCCGCTTCACAGATAGCAAATTCGACTTCATTTCTGGAACATACAAAGCGCAGTCAATTGACACTTCACGTCGTTGACCAGCACCAGCTTTCGTCTCGTTGGCGACCCAAACATCCTCCGTAGCTGCATCGTTCAGATTCTCGAAGAAGTCCCGATAATTTGCTATGTGGCAAGTCGCACCGGAATCCAAAATCCATTGGTTCTCCGCTTGATTCGCACATCCAGTGAGGAACGCGTAGTGATCATCATCGTCATGCTGCTTCACGTGGTTGATTTTGTGTTGCTTGGCAACCGCTTTTGGTTGCTTGGTTACAGGTCCGCTTCCTTTCGCAGCTTTCCATGCTCGAAATTTTTCACAGTCTACCTTCTGGTGGCCCAACTTTTTGCAGAAGAAACACCGATCCTTTTCGGCCTTCGAATCTGCATACAGAACGGTTTCGGAATCCTCCTCGTCACCTTTGCGCTGCTTCTTTTTCTGCCACTCGTTAATCAGCGTACCCTTCACCATGTTCAGGGTCAGATCATTCTCCGGTCGGGCTTCGAGAGCGGTGACCAACGTCTCGTACTCCTCCGGCAGACTGCTGAATAAAATGGCGACCAGCCACTGATCATCCAGGTTTTTTTTCGGTTGTAAATTGTTGAGCTTCTCAAACAACTCCGCCATCTTCGTCACGTGAACTTCCATATCTCCGTGTTTCTCCAGGCGTAAGCTGCAGATTTTCCGTATCACAGAAACCTTCGTCGTCAGCGTTTTCTTCACATGGAACGTTTCCAGAGCTTTCCACGCTTCCGCCGCCGATTTGGCCTTCCAACGTGTGGATTAACTGGTTGTCCTCCACGGCCAATCCGATCGATGCCAGCGCTTGCTCATCCTTGGTCTTCCACACGCTCGTGACTGGTTCCGGTTTCGCATCTGCTACAGCCGTCCAGTTGCTTTCCTTGGTCAGCAACAGCTTCATTCTGAAGCTCCAATTATCGTAGTTGGAGCCATTAAGCTTCGAGTGGATCTTGATTAGCTATTTTCTTCACCAGTTCCAACTCCGCTATTTTCCTAGCTAAGGCTCATATCCTATTGGCAGGGAGACAATCGGACTGGACTTCAAAGAACTAGACTACAATCAGAAACGTCTTTATTAATCGGATGTTGAAGTAAGGCTAATGAAAATTGAAAATGTCATTGTGCAAAATGTTGCTTTGATTAGTTATGGCATGCTGCGTTGCATACTCTCACCAATTACCAAGGTTTAGGAGGAAGAGTGTTTACCGAAGGAGTGGATGGAAGATATCGTGTGTCCCATCTATTACTTGCTAGACAGACAGTCTAGTCTAAGGGATCGGCTATCCTCTGGTCTAAGCCCTGGAGATCGTTTGGAAAACGCGCTGGTCGAGATGGGTAGAACGACTCGAGACTGCGTTTACCATATACGGAGTAGTTCATTTGATTGGATCGTAAACGTACGAAACGTTGTGCGACAAGATTGCCCCGGACAATCCCCAGCGAAACCGTTTCAAGAAATCGTCGATGCACTCGAGATGTTGCTCTTCGCCGTATTGCTGTAACCTGTAACTTCGGTAACTACCTGTACACAGCGCTGAGGAACCAGCTTGTGTTCGGCTTGAAGCGGAACGATATTCGAGGACGTCTTCTGGAACGAAGGAACTTGACGCTGCAGGATGCCAGCGACATCGCTGTCAGCATGGAGCTGTCACAGAAGGGTGGCGCGGAGATTGCCAGTGCGCTTTCGAAATCGGAGGTAAACGCTGTCCACCACCGACGGGGTCAGGCTACCGATAAGAAAATGGGGGGGAAATCTCCGTCTGCTGCAAATCTGCTAAAGCATGCAAGCATCAAAATACTGTGTGCTCGTACTGCAACATTAAAGGGCACCTGGAGCGATTGTGCATGCGGAAATCTTCAGCGGGCAAGCCCCAGGCCGGAGGATCCGCAGCAAAACCCAGTGCAGTCAAGGCGATTGATCCGCGTAGTAGCTCTTCGGAGGATGTCGATACGATTGAAGTTATGGTCGGCGAGATTTGTACGTCGAGTGCTGCGAAACTGTGGATGACATTGGTGATAAACGGTGTAGTGATTCGGTTCGAGATCGACACGGGCAGTCCCGTTAGCATCATCAACTCGCAGCTTTTCCATCGCTTCTTAGAGGAGTGCCACCTGCGGGAGTGTTCACTAAATCTCGTTAGCTACTGTGGTACCGACATTCGTGTATTGGGAGTCCTGGATGCGACCGTTGATTACCGTGGGATGCAAGCCAACTTACCATTGTATGTAGTTGATTTTTCGAAGCATCCGCTGCTTGCAAGAGAGTGGATCAAAATGCTCAACGTGAACTGGAATTCAATCCTGAAGAAGTTAGATCCAGTGAACGCCATCGATCGTGCGATCGGTTTTCACGATACCCAGGCTACCTGAAACAGATTTTTGCGAAGTATGCGACGGTTTTCGAGGATTCCATCGGGAAAATTTCAGCTGTGCAGGTGAAACTACATTTGAAGCCGAATGCCCAAGCGGTGTTCCTGAAAGCCTGGAAGATCCCGATTAACATGCGCGCCATCGTGGATAAGGAACTGGATCGTTTGAATCCGAAGGGGTGCTGACGAAAGTGGCCCACAGCAACTGGGCAACACCGATCGTGACATTGAAGAAAAGTGACAACCGAGGAATTATAAGCAAACGGTAAATCTTCACCTGAAAGTGGATCGGCACCCCCTGCCAACTATCGATGAACTGTTTGCGTCGCTTGCGGGTGGACAGGAGTTCACTAAAATCGACCTCGTGGAAGCATATCTTCAGATGTAAGTTGCTGAGGAGGGTCGCTAAATGCTTACACTTAATACGCATCGTGGGCTGTATCGACAAAACCGGTTGATGTACGGTAAACTGTGTAAACTTTCAAAAGCAAACCGTTGAAAAAACAACGCCGCCTAGTCTAGGTTTCACCAAACTAAACTTGACAGGCTATCAAATCTCATGGTTGGCAAGTGGCGTCATCAACATACGATTCACCAAAACTAATGGAAACGAGTTGTAATTTTAAAATGGCAGTTACAGAAATTTACACATGGTGGACACTTTAGCTTGGATGTCTGTTCTCTGTGATAATCCTACAAGGCATCGACGGTGTAAGCATATTCCTCGATGATATCAAGATAACTGGGCCCACTGATGCGATGCACTTGCGATGGTTGGATTGCGCAGGCTGAGTTATTATGGTATTCATGTGTACTGAAAGAAGTGCGAATTCGGGTACTGTGGCTACGTAGTAGATCGTGAAGGTATCCACAAGGTTCCACAAAAAGTGGATGCTATTGTCCATATGCCCCGTCCGAAGAACAAAGACGACCGGTTCTTCGAAAACCTCAGCACTGTATTATACCCGCTGAATATTCTCCTGAAGAATGACGTGGAGTTCATCTGGACCAAGGACTGCGAGGAGGCATTCCGAACCGTGAATGAGCGCATGCAAAAAGACAACTGCCTAGTACACTATTCTTCAGATCTACCGCTGATTCTCGCTACCGATGCGTCTTTCTACGGCGTGGGAGCTGTGTTGAGTCACGTTTTCCTGGACGGCACCGAGCGACCCATACAATTTGCTTCGCAGGCGTTGTATCATACCCAGCAGCGGTATATGCAGGTCGATAAGGAAGCATATGCAATTGTGTTCGGAGTAAGGAAATTCTTCCAGTACCTGTACAGTTGGAAATTCGTTTTGTTAATCGACAACCAAGCCATTTCGAAGATATTCAACGAGAATAAGGGCCTTCCAGTGATGTCTGCACTTCGGAGCCAGCATTGCACCACTTATTTGCAATCCTTCGACTATGATATTCATTTCCGTAAGTAAGCGGATCATGCAAGTGCTGATGCACTTTCCCGAATGCCACTGCCACATAAGGATCCTGGAAACGTGAGTCCGATGTCGTAGAAATTAACAAATTTACACCTTGCCATTGACCGCTGCTGAACTGTCTGAAGCTATACAGCTGTGGATATATCCGTGGGTACACCGATCCAGGGATTGAAATACGGACAGAACGTCAACTGGAAGTACAGATTTGGAATCGAACAAACCGAGTTTTCCTTCAGAGTTGCCGTCTTCCGTGGAATCCGTGTCTACGTGCCGGAAGTGCTCCGCAAGCGCGTACTGGCGGAGCTTCATTCCACGCATTTTGAAACATCCAGGCTACTGTTGGTTGAACGGTATGGACAAGGAAATCGAGAGGATGATCGCCAACTGCGCCGAATGTCAACCCGTTCGGCCAATGCCTGCTAAAGTTCAACCACACTTCTGGAAACCTGCTATAGATCCAGTTTCAACGAGTCCATGCGGACTTCGCCGGTCCGTTCAAGGACTGCTACTTTTTCATCCTGATAGCCTACACAGAAGTGGGCAAAATCAGGGTTTGCTGGACCATTACAGCAGAAAGTACGGAAAGCATGTGTCGAGACATTTTCAGCACCTTCGGCATTCCAACAGTATTCGTTAGTGACCACGGTGCAGTTCACGGCAAAGTA
>JASCZW010019245.1:0-14067 GCA_034211315.2 Aedes japonicus
TGTCTACACGGTAAATCTGAAGTAGGCAATTATGACTTCAAAGTAGGCACTTTGCTTGAAGACTGGATTTATGCATAATAGGCCTAAAACGGTTTTATGCAAAAATGCCTAAAAGGTTATACGTCAAAAAGTGAATAAAATTTAGGCATTTTTCAGCATGTGAAAGAGATTAGAAACTATGCATTTTTAAATGTGATTGTGTTTAGGAACTAGTCACTTTATGAAAATAAGATGAATAAGAAACTTAGCGTCAATATATCAAAACTTCGGGTCTGACTTTTTGAGACAAATCGTCAAAGCCCCACACATGCAAATAAATCCATCATAAGGTAGGAACATGTTTCTTCTTGCTGGAATTGGATGATTTGCAGAAGAAAGTTTTCAATTCTGGTTATAGGTTATAATATCAATGATATACATCAATTTAAATGATCGAATTAATGCCAACGGCTGAAAATAAAGAAATAAAAACAAAATCTTATTAGTTCCTCATAACCTGTCCATGATACTGGATTAAGATTTGGCTTGCAAGAACCTATTTTTATTATCACTTTCTTCCGGAAAAGCCAGTAAACTAGAACAAATCGATATTTCCACTTTGATGACAGCTCTGTTTTTATGCATTTTTCTATCGCACTGGAATAAGAAAAAGAACTTAAAAGTATTCATTTTTGGGATTAAAAAGTAGGCACTTTTTGACGTATGGAGTATGTTCATTAAAATGCATAGAATGTAGTCAAAAAATGACTACCTCAATTACCGTGTTTCTTCTGCCTGCAATTTATCATTATTGTGTTGAGTATGCAACAATGATAAAGATACATTATTTTTTGTCCCAAAAGAAAAATGCAAATCGCATGAGGTCACAGTACGATTTTCGGTAGTTTTGCAATCCAGTGTAATCAATTAACTTGGTTCTAAACGGAAAAGTGGACAAAGTTGTTCCATTGGACATCATTCGAAAAAGCTGAGAGAATGAGAACTAAAGTTTGGTTTTCCCCTTAGGAATTCCAGTAGTATAGTAACACTACTACTCCAGTAATAGTAATTTATAAAGCCAGTGCAGTTCCAGTTCCCAACCCAGTGGGCTGAAAATTTGGGAAAGGCTCGATTAAGTGGAAAGCGGCAGAATCGATAATTTGAACCGCCCTAGAATAGTATAGTGCAGAGCTTGATTAATTTCTTTCTTTCCACCCCATTGTACGAAGTTCATTTTTATTCCATACCCCCTTTCAGGTTGTATGTGTGTGTCTGTAAGTCTACAATTGTCAAGCTCTGCCATTCGCGAGCTATTATTTATGCTGCTGTGAGTTTTATAATTGAAAAACATAAAACGAGTCTGTCGGAGCACCGGAAAGCAATGATAATTTCCAGAACAATAACATGTGTGTATGTGTGCAATTGTGCACTATCGCTGTTCTTGTGCTGTACTGTCACTGATGGCGAATTTTAACGATTTCGGACGGAAGTGATAACGATAATGGTTGGTTGGCTTTTGATGTTGCTCAATTGTTTTATGTTTGTTTTCAGGAGACGACAATGTAGCGACAAACTAACGAAATTGCTACTCGAAACACAAGCATTCGATGTCTGCATTCTCTTCTAGGTATTTGGAAGCTTGAATTATTTCCATAGCGTTCCCGTCATGCATCTCTTCCAGAAGCTCCCTTTGTGAAAAAAGACAAATTCAATGAGCAAAGTTCGAAACACTTCTCAAATTAACCATTCTCACCAAACACTCCTGCGCACAAAGATCACCGCCCGCGGTGGACAGAATCCGTTGAATCTACACGCGTGAACTCTCGAATATGCTCCTTGATTTTCAAACACAACGAAATCCGACACACTCAACTCGGGCAGCAGAATATCCTTGGCAAAGAAATCAATGCCATCGCAAGTCGGTCCATAGAGAGTCGTTTTTCGCTCCGGCCCACACGCGTTGCGTTGCTTCCAAATCACCGGCTTCACTGTCTTGTTCCTATATTTAGCACTGTAAAACGTACCATATATTCCATCGTTAAAGTAATAAAACACATTCTCGATTTCCTTCGGATCCAGCTTGCTCCGAATCATGCGCTTGCCGTGAATAGGAATCACTGCCGTTACAGGAGCAGCGCTGTAATACCGGCCGGTTCGGCAATCACGGTAAATCCTTGCTCTTCCGGGGAAGAACTCATCAAAGCTCGGTTGATTTGTTCGCACGAGTACCGTTCAATGGAGACATCTTTATCACCAGAAAAGCCTCCTCCCAAGTTGATCAATTGAACGTTGAATCCCAACGTCGTCGCGTAATCGGTCAGCTCCCTACCCTTCCTAATTGCAGTGTAGAAGTTGCTCGCATTCGAACATGACTGACCCAGAGTGAAACACCATCCAGTTACGTTAATCCCCAGCTCCTTTGCCAAATCCAGTAACTCACGGGCTTCATCTTCCACCTCACACCCAAACTTAATTCCCAGATTCATCGGATCCTCCGCAGTTTCCACCCGAAATCTTATCAAAACACTCGCCTCCGGATAGTGTCGATGGATCTTCCGCAGCTCATCCTCACTGTCGAACACAGTTCGAATCTGCTTCGTCCGGGCAAACTCCAACGATTCAATCGTTTTCGCCGGCTGTCCATAAAATATCATCGCCGGGTTCACTCGAAATCCTAGAACCCGTTTCAACTCCCCCATGGACGCACAATCAAAGCCACAGCCGAGCAGAATCGTAGTTTCCACAATCGACGGCTCATCGTTGCTTTTGATGGCGTAGAACGGACGGACGCGAGGCAGATGCTTCAACCACTGATAGTGCCGCTTCACCAAGGTGTCCAACTCCGTTAGGTGTAATGGTTCTTCCTGTGGGCCCCGCGCAACCAACCGATCGACGAGCTGCTTGGAAGTTACGGAATCGTCGACTATTTCCAGACGAGTTTTCAGAACGCTGAGAATGTCCATCGTGACGGGCTGGATGGTGCCGAGATAACTAGTGCGTCGGGTTGAGTGAGTTGAATTTTTGGCTCGAGAAGCGATGCGTTGAATAATAAGGTCGGCTGTGATAAGATAAGCGGAGACATGTTTGCGGTGGTTATGCTTCTACTAACCAGTTGATCTCAGCGGGGGACTGGTTTGCTAAATCGGTCACAGAAGGTGTGAATTGGAAGATGGGCGATTTCCTTTTTAGCAAAGCGTATTTATTTTTGGCTTCGATAGGTACCGTAAGATTGGGTATATTTGATTATGTGGGTAACTTTGATAGTGTGTAGACCTTGGAATTGATGATTTTTTGCACTGCTTATATTATTTTTGGATGAATACCTTGTGTACCATCGGCTTACGCGCAAAAACTCCATCTCTTTCTTTCGTATTGGTATCCCTTTTTTTCACACGGAAAAGTCTACTCCGTTTTTCGTAAAAAAGTGGATCTAGTCAACAAGTTGAGTAGATCCGCTTTTCTGAAAAGTTGGTTAACTGAAAAAAGGGATAAATGCAAAGAAAAATCCTGCTGGTTCTGAGCGTGTCAACTTCGGTTCGGTTCGCGCTTCCAGTTACAAAGATTCGCTCGTGGTGATTATCTTTGTTTTTTATCTTTTTAAGCCATTCGTAGTGTGATTCATATCCATAATGTTAAATGAAAGTGAAAAGGCCTTCCTCTTGATTTTCGATGTGCACAGCTTCATCTGGGATAGTCGTACCTTAAATAAGATATCAGGCGGACGAAAATCGGAAAAGTGACCTTCACCAAAACTTTTTTTCAATTTTTTTTATCAAAAGTAAACATATAAATTAAGAAAACTTCAAAGTTTCAAGCCTCTAGCACTTTTCATTCCTGAGATATTAGATGTCAAAGTTGTGAAGTTAGCGAAAAAACGTACTTTTGCCGAAAAAATACGCTTTATCTCAAGTTAAATGTTGACCTGTTTTATGAGATAACCCCTAGCTCACTATACATGATTGAAAAAGGTAACAAAACTAGCTTTGAAAATTATAATATGATAGGTTGTCATTAAAAAATAAAATCAAAAAATCCTTAGAGAAGAAAAAACATTAAAAATTAGAAATTTCAACTTTGCTTGATCAGCAACTTTTTCCCCCGCATATCCCCGCATAACTCCAGCGGCTCTGAATCAAGTGTGGGATGTATAATTACAAATTACGAAGGAAAACTCTGAGCAAACTTGCGCCATTATGAAATCAGGCAGTTTAAAAATATGACCACTTTGGTGCAATTCCATTATTTTAGGTTGATGAAAACGTATTTACTTTTTTAGGCGATTTTGGTAATTTCTGGCGATGGTTTAACCAAAATAAGTTATAAATTAACACTTTACAGAAAATTTCGACCATTTTTTGAAAAGAGCTGAACCTTTTTTAAATTTCAAATTATTAAAAATATGTTTCAAACAGTTTTTGTTATAATTGGTTATAAATAATAAAATCGGTATTATATTAACCACATATTTTGAAAACATCAACCAAAGAAAACTCTACAAAACAAGAAAAAATGATCAAAATATTTTCGTCCGCCTGCTTGTATGGAAATCGCCCATAGTGATGGTTTGTTTTCCTCCAAGAGATGTTCCTTCTTTCTTGCTCTCCTTTGAAGGACTGTTCATAAACCACGTAGACCGAAATTTGACACTTTCAAACCCCCCCCCCTCCTTAAAGCCTACGTAGACTTTATCAAATTCATTTTTTTATTGACCAAGTTCTACAGACTCAAACAATCAGGTTGTTCAGTAATTCATTTTTATTTTGTTTCACATAAATTTAGCATAAATAAAAAATAACAGCAATCCACTATGCAAATGCTAAAGATACCTACACCATGACTGCTTGAACCAATAATTAAAGTTCATCAGCCCAAGTTCCCTAATAGTACACATGTTACCATTAAGTTGAGAAGACATAAATGTGCTTTTGTTAGTCATAATCAAGTTGCTGCAACTAAATTTAATCGAGGTGTGCTACTAAGGTTCTGGTGGAATTGTTTCCTGGATGTCAAGACCAATGATTTTGACAAAACGTGATTCTATCCGTAGAACTTTCGTAGCTCCGTTCTCGTGGACCTCACAAAGAATTTCTTCCTAGCGTTGCTACCGAATCTTGAGTGGCCTTATTTTCTTCGACGAAATATCTGCCTTGTGGATGCTTTTGCGTTGACGATCTGCATTCACTTTTGTCCCGAATTGCAGTCCACAATCGAAGCATGTCATGTTCAGTTTATCTTCTTTGAAAGTTTTCCAAAGCAAGTTGACGTCCTCCCACACACTCAGATTATTTTACAGAAATCTGTAAAGTTCTACGGTAAAGGTGTCGGTAAAATTTTACCGAAATCCGTAAAATTGGATTACCGAAAAGTTCAGCAGTAGAATTTGGTAAAACTTTACAGATTTCTGTAAAAAAATCTAAGTATGCTCTAACCTCTTAATGTAATTTCTACTTTGTCCTACATGCGCTAAAACCTTCTACTAAATGTTTGTCGAATGGGAGCAAGTTTACTATCAAATATCATCTCATTCACATATAAATAATAATACTCAATGCCCTAGTAGCACACTTGTTGCAAATAAATCACTGTAACTGATATGTGACTCATTTAAGTCACATCCAAGTTTTTGCAATCAATCATGAGAGATGTGTTGTGGGGGCGACCCCGGCGTAGTGGTTAACATCCATACCTCTTACGCCAAAGTCACGAGTTCGAATTTCACCCTCAGACAAGTTACGAAAATACCTAAAAGGGATTTAAGCAACTTCGATGGGAGATGAACCAGCCCAGCTGAAAATCTCGATAATTAAGGAAAAAAAAGAGATGTGTTGCTTGGGTGGTTGACATCATAAACTTACTATTGTGTTGATACCATGCATTCGATCTATCGATGTTGTAAAACAACGAATAGAGAGACACAACCAACACGCTCAAATTACTGTCTCTTGTTATCCCTTTTTTCCTATCGAAAAAATAATTAGAGACAGTAATTTTAGCGTGTAGCATTAAACCCCGTTCACATTGCAACCTACATTACAATCTTGATATCAAATGCCACGCAAATTTCTTTTAGTAAAACTTAAGCCTGTCAACGTTAATTTTGGACACTTTTCTTTCTGTGAAGATTTTGTATTATTTCACGGATCGCTGAAACGTTTCACTCATGTGACAGTTGAAACTCTCCACTTTATTTCGTGGTACAACATGTTTACATTCTTGTTACATTCAGTAAAATGGCGTCGACTCAAGTGGACACGCATTTTTTACGAACGGCAGTAAAATTCAAATTTATCGGTACGCGATCCTGCCAAGAAACTAAAATTCCCAAAGGTACCATGTTTTGTGTTAGTAAATCATTTGACCAGTGCTTGACTGTGGATCGGAAGGTTGGAAGTGGAAGAAATCGAAAAATATGCTCCCGAATTGTAGCCGTTATTGAGAAAAATCCCAATCTTTATGGGCAAATGTGGCGAGGAAGTCAAAATCATACGTACAAAAAGTGAAGCAGGGGCAAGGACTGAAGCCGTACAAAGTGAAAAAGGTGCCCAACTGTGATGACATGCAAAAATTCACTGCAAAAAGTCGTGCTAAGTTGCTTGACAACATTTTTTTGATGTAGAAGGAGACGTAACGGATTATGATGTAGAAGGAGATGTTCGTTCATCACCATGAGGCACCAAGAGTGAACATTAATGTTTTTGGCTAGAATGAAAGATGTGAAGGGAAAGTGAAAGTTCCGTCAGAGTGCGGCAGGTAGGAAAATTTAACGAATGTTTTTTGAAAATTGAGCGAAAGGGCATGTATCCAATGGTACTCGAACTATGGACGTCAATCTTTGCCTAACATCCCACTGACTGCGGGGTAGGTTGTAGCAACGGAACAAGTCCGCCACTTCAACAGGCAAAAATTGACGCATGGAAAGACGCTCATGTACCACTGTGGCTTGTATAGTTATTCTAGCGATCTATTGTGTGCACTCTGTTTATTGATGCGCACATGGGAGAGGAACTCTCTCCTTATTTTGGGTTTGTTTTGATTCGCACCAACTGGCGATCACTAACGTTTCTTCTCGTCGTCTCCAACGTAGAGACCTCGGAGAGAAAACACCGTGAAGCGATGCGATACTGGTCAACATTTTTTTGCAAACATTTTCTTGTACCAAAATGGACGACGAAACATACGTACTCGAAGACTTTACATAGCTTAGTGTCTGGTTTTTTATACCGCAATGCAAAAGAACGCCGTTGCCAAGTATTTCCGGACAAAGAAGGTATCCAAATTGCCAAAGAAGTATTTGATTTGGCAGGCCATATGTAATTTTGGTTGAAAATCTAAAAGTTTCGTCTCTACCGGTACTATCAGTAAGGATGTGTACGAGAAAGAATGTCTGCGAAAGCGGTTGCTACTGTTTATCAGAAGCCAGGACTCTCCAGTCTGTTTTGTCACTATGCAAAATATGTCCTGAAATGGTATAAGGTACAAGAGGTCAAATACTTGCCAAAACCAGCCAGTCCACCAAACTGTCCAGAACTTCGCCCAATAGAAAAGTACTGGGCTCTAGTTAAGCAGAAACTCTTCGAAACTAAGAAGAAAGAAAATGGCACCGATGATTTCAAGAGAAGATGGAAAATCGTCACGGCGGGCGTTTTCGAGGATACCGTCCAAAACCTGATCGCGGGTGTACCACAGAAAGTTCGAGAATTTAACAGAAAGAAGGATTAACATCTTAATCAAGTGTTTTTAATATAGATATAAATCTATTATTGTGAAATAAACAATAGGTATTTTTGAATAATGTGTAAATTTTGTTTTGGTACTGTTATTTTGGTGTCCGAAATTTAAGGTAGATAGTCTTTAGATGTATAGATGCTAAAAGATAGTCTATATCACGTTATATAGGTTATACACGGAAATTCTGAGGTAGTCATTCTTTGACTACATTCTATGCTTTTTTATGAACATACTCCATACGTCAAAAAGTGCCTACTTTTCAATCGCAAGAAATGAATACTTTTAAGTTCTTTTCTTATTCCAGTGCGATAGAAAAAATGCATAAAAGCAGAGCTGTCATCAAAGTGGAAATATCGATTTGTTCTATTTGACTGGCTTTGCCGGAAAAAAGTGATAATAAAAAAATAGGTTCTCCTAAGCCAAATCTTAATCCAGTATCATTAACAGGCTATGAGGAACTAATAAGATTTTGTTTTTTATTCGATCATTTAAAGTGATCTATATCTATTGATACTATAACCTATAACTAGAATTGAAAACATTCTTCTGCAAATCATCCAATTCCAGCAAGAAGAAACATGTTCCTACCTTATGATGTATTTTATTTGCATGTGTGGGGCTTTGAGATAAATTGATACGGAATGTTGTTGAATACAAAAAAGTCAGATCCGAAGTTTTGATATATTGACGCTAAGTTTCTCATTCATCTTAATTTCATAAAGTGACTAGTTCCTAAACCTCAATCACATTCAAAAAATGCATAGTTTCTAATCTCTTTCACATGCTGAAAAGTGCCTAAATTTTATTCACTTTTTGACGTATAACTTTTTTAGGCATTTTTGCATAAAACCTTTTGAGGCATTTTATGCATAAATCCAGTCTTCAAGCAAAGTGCCTACTTTGAAGTCATAATTGCATACTTCAGATTTACCGTGTAGTGTGAACGGGATTTTATTCTCCATTATTTAATTAGCTGTCATACTATACTGATTTGATGTATTGCTTCAATTTTTACAAAGTTCAGGGCTCGAAACTGTGTGCATCTCTGAGCAAACTTCTTGAAACTGAAACATGTTAGCATTTAAGCTCAATCCAGGACTAAGATTTCCAAGATTCATAGAATAGATAAATTAAATTTAGAACGCAACAAGCAGAATCCACAATTTGTACGTTTATTCGTATCATTAATATGTTAAAAATAAACATAATATGATTTTAAATTCAAACATCGATGTCACTTTGGTTTTAAACATAGAATATGTTAGACAGAAAGCAATTTTATGTTTGCGGCCAAAAAAAAACTAATTTTATGTTTAGATTTACCTGGAATATGTTTGTTAGACGGTATTTTTCTCTGCGTGATGGGTATGAATATTCGTTTTGTAGAGAGAAAAAAAGGTTCTACGTAGACTTTTGGTATATCCCCCCCTCCCCCATGTGGTAGACAAACGTAGACTTTTTCGAACCCCCCCCCCCCTTAATTGTCTACGTGGTTTATGAACAGCCCCTGATCTAAAAGGCGCTGTAGTGTGCGTGCGTTCAAGGTCACTAAGCCTAATTCAGTGGTTCCATGTATAGCTCGCTTGCAAATGACGATCATAAGTAATAAATTAGTGTGCTTGTGATTTGAAGAAACCAAATTCAATGCATCGGCTATTAGGCTTATTGACGTTTAATCACCTTTCCCTTTCTAGCACATGCAGAGGAATGATGGTTTGTTTTCCTCCAAAAGATTTTCCTTCTTACTTACTCTCCTTTGTTTTAAATGGCGCTGAAGTGTGCGTGCGTTCAAGGCCACTTAGCCTAATAGCGTCGGTATACCTATGTGTACGCGTATTTGTTTTTTTTATTCGAATAGTATGCAAAGAATGTACACGCAAAAAATCGACAAGTTGTTTTCACGTGAAATTTCACGTATCTTTTACCTGAACACGTAACCATATTTTCTTCAGTAAAATCAGGTAAACATTACGTGCCAGTGAATTGTACTTGAAAAATCACGTAACATTTATGTGATTTTCACGTAGAATTTGAATTTATGTGGAAATCACGTAGCTCTTACGTGAATTCCCCGTGCTTATTACTGGTTTTGGCAATAGACGAAAATTACGTGCGTTTCACGTGGTGTGACGTGTCGATTTTTTCGAGTGTACAAAACTAGAGGAGAAGAAAGAAAAAAAAAATTTAACGTGAATTCCTCGTGGTAGGGACGGCAATAAGCGTTAATGCTGATGCATTTAATTGACAAACGTATGTGTATATGCTGCAAAAAATATTATTCTGATACAACAGGATCATCTGATACGTCTTTTGACATATGCTGACACGTGAGAATTACAACAAGAATATGAAGACTTTCCTTAATACACTTTCCTTAATGACTTTCCTTAATACATTACACTTTTTGTTGTTGATGATTTTTCTTGTTAAAATTTTAAACGTGTTCTACCTTGGTTTTCTTTTACTAACTTTGCAGAAGGAAGCTTCAATGGTAGCTAGACGTATTTAGTAGATGGAACGTTTTATGGAAGTATGTGTAATTTGGGTTCATATTTGTGAATAGTATTTTCCATTTCAATACCAATGCTAGTAAAGCGGTAAATGTACAACTGGTCGCATTTCTCTTCAGCGCGCAGTGTACGAGAGTAGTTTTGGAAACGGATTAGACTTTGCACTGTTTGAGAAGGTTAACATTAACTGTTTTGTGTGTATGTACGCTCACATATTTAAACAACTTCAACACCTTTAAGCATAGTATTTTTTGACCATACACTCCCCTGCATTGGCTGTTGGTGGTGCAACAAGGGTACTGGTTTAGTGGGATCAGAAGGCCGATCCTGACCAAACTCTGACACAGTGCACAACCTTTGATTTAGGTCAGTTTATAAGGATTTCACGAACCCTGCAAAAAACCCGCACACACATAAAGAGAAAAATGCGTATGGTTGATGCACTGAAAATTTATTTTCGTAAATTAGCTTTCACTCGTTTCGTAAACATGGATTTTGTACATAGAACCAATGTCTCGTAAATTGTATGAAACATTCATATTAGGGAAGGTAGGTTATGTCACGTGGCAGGGGGGGAGGGGGGGTTTGGGAAAACGTGACGATCCATACAAAAAAATTGAAGGTTCATACAAAAAACGTGAGGGACAAAGAGAAAAAGTCACTTTTTGCGTGACGTAACTAATGGACGTTCCCTTACTTGTCATCCAAGAATATGCTTTTTTTTACAATGCACAAAATGAATTTCGTGTCGACCAGCCAATCGCTGATTCTCTTCGATCGTACTCATAAATGTTCGTGTTCGTGCTGGAATGATGGGAAGCATTAATTTATCCCAAAATAGAAATGAAAGAGCTGTCGAGAGTTAAAACCGCATGCACAATACTCATGTTACTTCACACGAGTCAACATGGCCTAGAGAGATCAACCGCGGACTCAATAGGCTCTCTCTGAAAATGCAGGATCGAATCCCCCATGTCATAAACAACCTCTTGTGGCTGCGCTTTTCTTTTCAATTATATTTTAAGCTGATAAAGTAAATCAGTCGTTCATGCTGGTGATTGCAAGACGTTTCTTTCTCATAGGTAACAAATTACTCGTAGCCAGAGCTCAAAAAAATTGACACCCGTCGTGAACGATGAGTAAAAAAAATATTCAGTAGGTACAATTTTCTCTCTCTTCATTTCGTTCTATCAGTCACGCAATATATTCGTGTTTACTATTTTGCTATGCTCAGTCATTCCGTTGTCCTTGTGTTCCTCACAATTCATTCACACCACAGCAAAGCACACGGCTATTCAAGCCTCAAGAGATTTTGGTTGCTTGACTGAATGTTCTGGTAATCAGTCATTCATTTTCGCGTTCGTGAGTGATTTTTTTTGCCACAGGATTTCAAGTATTCCCGAACATCGCTGAAGGCAAAGGAAGCCAAAAGGCCAAATGGCCGAAATCGATACAGAGTTTGTGGGGCATTTGTTCGAGAAAAGGCATTTGCAGGATCAATTCAAGAAGTTTTGGTTTTTTCCACCTCATTGATTCTCCAAATGAATGACTGTTCTTTCGTCTTCACGGTAGAACGTTGGAATTGAATGAGTTGTTGCACTTACGTACATTCACTGCTTTCTGGAACGAATGCATGATCAAAGAAAAGCAACACAAAACAAGTTGACTCATCTTGCACAAGAGATTCATGAAGGCAAATTTGTGTTTACTTCATGTTCGCTAGGAACAGTGCGTGATGACTAATATTTTGACTTAGTTAGGATGCAATTTGAAAATTTAATATGATATTTTTAAGCTCTGTTCGTAGCTCTTTGTATTGTTTTCGTAGAATGAACGAATGTTCTTTCTGTGTCAAAAATTGCTTAGTGCTTGTGACTGTTGTGCGTGTAGCATTAAATACGAAGGTAGCTTCTTAAAAAGTACATATCAGTTTCGTTGCAGAAAACAACGAATAGATTTGTTCGTTCTATCTTCGATTTCGTAATATAAACGAAAATTAATTTTCAGTGTGCCCTTAGCTGCATCTTCCACGGTGATGGGGGATGACTTAGGTGGCATTTTATAATAATTTGATTTCAATCGTTTGGTTATAAACGTTTATGTTTAATTTTTCTCATAACTTTTATACCGACAGTTGGTTTAGCAAATTCATAAACTTCTTCCATTTCCTTGCACTTTCATGAAAACCTCTCAGCTGCATAATGGACCATTAATGGCGTTACAAGCATGATGCATTTTCTAGCTATTATTCCAACTTGTTCAAAGAAGCATCTCTTAAACAATTTATACTCCACAATCTGCTGAACTCAATTCGATGGAGTCAACTAAAATTGTACTGTTCCAGTGAACTAGTTTGATTTCCAGAAAACTTGGAGTCCACAAATTGAATGGAACGCAATTTGGGACAAAGCATTTTAAACAAAAGATTTCACCTTCAAATAAAAACCCTTACACCATTATCAATTGGAATTAAAATTTAATCATTAGCAAAACTCGTGAACATTTTTCGTCTCCTATGAACCGGTCGTTGATAAGAGTGATTGATCGCGATGAAAATGCTTACAACGTATAGACTCAGTGCCCAACTGAGAACTATTTACAAAAATTATCACTATGAAATTCTTGAAAACAAGCGAGAAAGATATGACATTAGAAAAAACACGTCAGCTCGTGACCAACGCACACTTCGATCTTCAGCGTCATCATGGAAGAAGAAGCAATCAAAATAGCAAAGGAAGTTCTGCAATAGGATTTGTAATTCCAGAAGAGTTGTAGAAGCTCTGCAAGAACATAATGCAAAAGAAGAGAAAAGTCTACGGAATTGGCCTCTGAGAAGGTCTTAAGGCATGTGGAGGAATACGAAAACGAATGTTTTCACCTACAAGATCGGCTGGAGTCGCTTCGATGACGTATAAAGATTGAAATTAAAAAACATGCAATTTTTTTGGTGTTTACCTTTTTATTGCATTGGTAAAATTGATGAAATTTCGGGAAAAAACTAGAGTGTTATGTTTACATGTGAAAAAATAGTCACAATCTGTCTAGTGGTTATCGAGATAGCTTCCAAGCAAGAAGTGTTTCGACAAAAAATCATGGGGCGTGATTCTGGGAAATCCAGACCAGTTCTACCGGTGGATCACGAAACAGTTAAGAATCGAACATTTGATCGGGTCCGTGTGGCAAAATTGTTCAAGGAGATCCAGACGACCAAGCGGTGAGCTGGCAGCGGAAGAAAAGCGAAGACGATCGACCCTGTGAACACATTGAAGGTGAGGGATTAATGTTTCCTATAAAAAAATGGATTTTTTTTTCGGATGGTGATAAAAAATAAAGCTGAGACAGAGTATTACTTTTGATGATGATGAAAAAAAAAAAAAAAAAAAAAAACGTTGATGTTTTGATATTTGCGGCGATGTCTGCGCGCGCGGAAAAGCATTTGTGTGGTGGTAAATTTGAAGATTTGAAGATCAGATCCTACCTACCTTATACCTAATGTGTGCCCAATTCTTACGCCACACAGGCTGTCAAATATTCGGTGTAACTGACTCGTAATCACCGATTTCCCAGTCAATTTTGTCGAGCACGCCTTGGAAACTAATAATCAACACTAGGCAGATTGTGACTATTTTCACGTAACATAACGCCTCTAGTTTTCGAAATTTTCATCAGTTTACAATGCAATAAGGTAAACGCCGTATTTCAATGCCTGCATCATCAACATTCCTTCAGTCACTATGATGAAGCATTCATTTTCATCGTTTCTCGAAGGCCAATTCCAGCAGACTTTCTCTTCTTTTGCATTATATTCTTAAAACTTCTGTGCTATAATTGCAAATCCTATTGCAGAACT
>JASCZW010019246.1:0-14075 GCA_034211315.2 Aedes japonicus
GGTTGTACACAGCCTTATCGATGTCGAGAAGTGCCATGGCAGATGACTTGAGTTCCGCCTGATGTTGTTGATGACTCGATAAAGCTGGTAAACTGTTGACCACCTCGGAATCCAAATTGTTCATCGAACAAGACGTTGAGCTCTTCGGCAGATGAAAGTTATAATATATTCTGTAGTGTGAACGTACTATTAGAGTGTTAAACGTTAATATGAGTCATGAGCTTTTATTTGTGTTCTGTTCAAAAGGTTATCATCAAGAACAATGTTGATTGAATGTTTCAGAAGATGCGTAGAATGATTACCAATATAGTGATGTAAAAACTAAAACATTTCAACGAGGAATGTATGAGTTATAAACGATCAAAAGCTAACCATTTTTGTGACGCTCCAATTTTGGATATTTCAATTTGTATGTTTATTGTACAAAAAAACTGACACTCCTTGCTGGTTGAAGTTTCAATGGAACTTACTATTGCTATTACTATTGCTGTTGACATTATTGCCTACTAGACTATTCCTACTCACTTTAAATTTATGAATTTTACACGAGACGTAATTCATGTTTGTTCAATGTCGGGGAACGTAAAGAAAGAATTCGTGTAAGATTATGTCGCCTGAAGCTGACACATACGCAATTCGTCGAAAGATGTGTTTGATTGAATCTATTTTCTCATCTCTTTCAACTAATTCTTATATGCTAAAGAACGGTTGCATGTGTCAGTTTCAGGGGACAGAAGTTTACATGGCATTTTGGTACAGTGTACACAGCTCGATAAAGTAGTGTGAACTTCTGTTCAATATCACGCACATAAATCAACAATCAAAATGCAACTAGCGATTTGAAATTGCTTCACTGTTGTAGAATCCCTTGGTCCGAAGTATACCTTGACGCCAGCACCTTGCTGTACGTATTTGCGCCTTTGTTTTGATTTGCTGTGTTATTTTGACAGAATATTTGAGAGTGTGTTCGTGTGAGTTGATTATTAGGGGCGTATTATTAGGAATGGGTGCCAAGAAAAAAATCCTATTTGTTCGGGACCTACTGGTCTTAGAATTAGTCTATACATAAATGGAGCGTCACAAAATTTACATATTAACATTATAAATCGTTATAAAGTTCTGGGATTGGCATTGCGGATGATACTGTATATAAAAGCTCATGACAACTTTTTCATGCAAGTTGTTGCTTCGTGTGGAAGGAGATTCAATTTTACATGATCTACATCACAATGAAATTTAAGATTTTTTTTCTGTGTAGGGGAAGGTCCATTGATTACGTCACGCAGTAAGGGGGGGGGGGAGAGGAGGGGGGTTTTGAGAAAACGTGACGATTCATACCATGAGGTGGCGGATTCATCCATGCCTTGACATACCCCTATGCAATAGTAAAGTCCTTGGTACAAGTACTACTTTATCCATGCTTTTTCGCGCAATTTTCAATACACTGACGGGGCTTTCAACAATTTCTCTTCATATCTTTTATTCTAGCAAACATTACTGTCCACTCTTGGTGACTCATGGTGATGAGCGAACATCTCCTTCTACATCAAGTAGAAAAGGGTTAATTTATACTAGTTGAGAATTATGTTTAAAAATTATGGGAAATACGTCAAATGAAAGGTTTCAATCTATATTTTGAAGAAAATATTTTGAAACTGAGCCAAAACTTTGTTTTTTTATTATTAATGACGTTTGCCATAACTGGTACTCTGCACCAATTATCGCCATAGTTTTAAATTTTGATTCCTTTCATGGCCAATCGCATGTATTTCTTATGAGAGTGGCCATAATAGAAACACATTTATGGCCAAATTTTAAGAAAAATTGATTTATTGGTTTCCGACTAAATTCCAAAGCTTTGATAAATGGAGACGTACACTGAAAATTAATTTTCGTAAATTAGCTTTCACTCGTTTTGTAAACATGGATTATGCGCATAAAACAAATGTCTCGTTAATTATATGAAACATTCATAATGCTTGTCTTCTAACAAAACGCTATCATTACACCTTTTTTGTCCAATGCACAAAATTGATTTCTTAAAGAGCAGAATAACTCCTCGTGGTTGCCTTTTTTTCAAATATATTTTGAGCAGATAAAGAATAACTGCCAGTCGTTCAAGCAACTACCCAAGAGCCGTTTCTTGTTTATTGGTAACAAATTACTCGTAGCGATTTGTATTATTTTCATAGAAAGAACGAATATTCTTTTTGTGTCAACAAATGCTTTGTGCTTTTGACAGTTGCGCGTGTGGTTTTTGATGCGAAGATAGTTTACAAATCAGTTTCGTTGCAGAAAACGACGAATAGATTTGTTAGTTCTACTTTTGGTCGTAATATAAACGAAAATTAATTTTCAGTGTACTATTTAAATGTGATCTGGTATCTTATGCCGATTTGCATCACCAATTGGCGCAATTTTCCATAAATCGTACATCTACACGCTGAGAAATATATTGTTATGTATAGATTAAACCAATTTTATTGTTGACTCATGGCTTACTCATAATGTTGATTTATTCAAGCAACACCGATTTAATTTTTGAACCAACAACAATTTTGTTTTGTTTTTAAAAGCGCCCCAAAAGAAGTTTCTATTGAAAACAAAAAGCATTTATTGTTGAAGAAAAAAATAAGCTTTTTGGAAACAATGCACCTTTGCATTAATTCGACCGAAACGGTTGAATTGAAAAAAAATATTGTTTTTTTTTTAATATTAGAACCATTAAAAAACTAATAGAAATAATAAGAAATTTTGTGGAATTTTTTGTTGATTGTTGATTCTACCAAATTATTTTGTTGAATCAATAATGATTTCTGTTGGATATATTAATTGACTAACAATATTGGATTCGATACGAAATTTTATTGTTTCAAATATATGATTGCATTAAACTAAAACAATGTGTGGTTTGATTTAATACACAAGAAATGTTGATTCAAATCATTGCGTTCAATCACCCAATATTCCTCTGCGTGTAGCCTACATCAAATGAACTTGTTGCTGCGTCTGTTGTTCTATGTTTCTGCCGTCATAAATAAGTCGTACATAGCGCGCCCTTTTTCATCCACTGCAAAAGGAAAGCTCTGAATAGTACATATATAAAAAAATATAATTAATAATAATTGGAATACTGTAATTGCAATAGGTCAATATTATGCATTGCATCGAATACGGTTGATTTTAGTAGTATAAATAACACTTTTTTGTGATACTTTAAATAATTTAAAGACATTTGAATAAACTTGTTGAACTAATATTTGTAACAGTTTTAAGAACATTCATTAACCTTTAATGCAGTACATGCATTACAATGAGTGTAATGTTTTTTGTAATCTTTATATAAGCTTCAAGATACTTAAATGAAATTAATTGAATGATGTTTGCAATCTTTACTAATATCAAGTATATTCGAATTAAACCTAAAAACAACAACAAAACCGTTTTTGGGATGATTTTATTACGATTGAGAAATGGGGGGGGGGTCCATGAGCGTTACGTAATTAAAGGGGGGGAGTTTGGTCACGCGTTACTTATTGTTACATAGGGGGGGGGGAGGGGGTAAAAAATCCCGGTTTTTTTGCGTTACGTAATTTGTGCACAAAGCCTTAGGTTCAAGTTTAACCTCGTACAATAAAGGATCAATTTTTTGTATGAATAAAATATCGGTTTTCAACATAATTTGAAAGAAAGTTTGTGGATAGCTTATTTTCGATACACTCCTTAGGTTTTCCATAGTTCGATTTATAACTGGCCGTGTACGCCCAAGCAACTTGTTGTTCAGTCTTGAAAGGGTGAGTTGATAATGATTACGACACTTCAGATTGATTGGTATATAAAGATTGTACGGAATCGAATTGCACCACTTTTAAATGGCTGTAACTTTTGGGTGGAATTAGTTCAATGTGTATTTGTTAACGATGTGTAAGTTTCACTTGTATGTTTATGTGCAATCGTTGCGCAGATGGAGTCGGAAGAACAGCCGCGGCGCAAATAAATTTCGAGCACGTACCTCGAAAATCCGTATGTTTCTCATCGTGCATCAGCAGGAAGCTGGGAATGGTACATTCAACTGAATCGCTACCATACATTCGTACTCATTAGGTTTTTGTTGTTTTGTTGTTGTTTCATTACATCTGTTTACAGGCTTAATAAATAAAGCCACAAATCTTTACAATCTTTACAGCTAGCATTTTGATATCAACCACTAAAAAAGAATAAGTTGGATAGTATTTTGATAATAGATTTTGAGAGGTAGCGCATAATAACAGAAAACCAACAGAAAGGATCTACAGCGTTCAATCTGAAATCATCATTTAAGAATTGTCGATATTCAAGGAGTACAATATTGGCGACATTATTCAGTTCAAGCTACCCATTTTAACGCATCAAATTACACACACTCGATGTATATTATTTCCTTATATATTCTATACATGATATATATTGCATGAACATATAATAAGTTCATTGATTTAAAACATTCAAATACTGGGAGGGGAGGGTGCATCAGGGCATCATTAAAGTTGCAATTGGACAAATGAGTGGACGGCCAACCGGAGTCTAGGAGGGTATGCGTCTATCATTTATGATTGGTACATTCCACTCGAACAGTTGTAATGAATTTGACGCGCCTTCGTCAAACAAACCATCTAGTGGAAAGCTTGACAGAATTGCGTATTTTGTTATTCGTTTTATTGGATCGTACTGCTGGAAGGAGATTCTCGTATTCCCGCAGACTTCGCGTTAGTGTCTCTGCTTACGGGCCTGCCCAACCCTTTTTGGCCCTTCATACAGCAGTTTGTTGAAATTAGAACGGTAACAAAGCATGATCTTTCTGTCAAGTGGAACCGCATGCAGGGCAAGGCCCACGCTAGGATGGTGGCTTCTTACATACATACATACATACCACGAACGGTTGACCATCGATCGGAAAGAAAAAAGTGGCAAAAATGGATTTCCGTATAGTGTTAAGGATGACAGGCGCGTAGTTCAAGCTTTCAAGAGGAATCCCAACAGTTCAGTTCGAGATGTGGTGAAGAAACTGAATCTAACCAAAATTTTCGTGCAAGATGCAAAAAAACAAACAAAGTCCAAAAGGCGCCTAATCGGCAGAATACGGTAGGTAAAACACGTGCACGGAAGATCTACACCCAGATGTTGACGAAACCACTTTGCCTCGTTATGGATGATGATACGAATGTAAAAGCAGATTTCGAGCTGCTTCCGGGGCTCCAGTTTTTCACTGCTCATCATAAATTCGATGTCCCTGAGGACGTTAGAAAGCAGAAGATGTCAAAGTTGGCCAAAAAATATATGATTTGGCAAGCAATTTGCTCGTGTAGAAAGCCAAATTAAGAACTTTTTGGTGAACTTCAACTTTTTCTGTGTTCGGAGGTTCTCGGGAACATCACACTTTTTCTTGGCAGTCACATACAGGTTTCCTGGAATCTGGTTGAAGTCCGCCTTCACACATGTCTCGTTATCCATTACGCAGCAGTGTTGTTTCGTTAACTTCTGGTCGTGCAACTTCCGGGAAAGACTTTTTGCGATCGTACTCTATCTCTCGTCACGATTTTGGGACTTGAGAACCTTAGGGAAGGTCCACTAATTATATCACGCAGTAAGGCGGGAGGGGGGGTGTTGGTAAAACGTGACGATCCATACGAAAAAATTTAAGGTCCATACAAAAAACGTGACAAATGGGGGGGGGGCTATAAAAAGTCACTTTTTTGCGTGACGTAATTAATGGACGTTCCCTTAAACGAACGTAGTCCAGCTCGAGTTTTGGTATTTTGATCGTAAGTTTTGATCACATTCAACTTTTTAGCCACATCTCGAATCGAGGCGTGCAGTTCGGCCCCAACCACGCGTTTTTTATCGTTCTCGTTCTGACAGCTTTTTTTCCGACGTTCTTCGAACAGTTTTATGATACACAGCAAATAAAGTTGTTGAATATTATATACACAGAATCAGATGCACATAGGTCATTCCATCGGTTGTGTAATATTAGGTTGTCTCGATGTACACCATAAAATTATGCACTACGTATCGATGTAATTTGGTCGATGTAAACGAGACAACGTAACGCATTGAGACAACGTGAATCTTCGCTACGTACTACATAGTCGCGACGTAAAGGGAGCAATGTAAAAATTATAATGTAAAGGAAATTTTTGGATATTATTCAATGAAAAAAAAATAAAGCTACAGAGGTAATTAAAACAAAATATTGCTTTTATTAATAAAAAAAATAGTCATAATTATTATTATAATAAAGAAGATAACATGAATTTATAAAAAAGTGAAATATTACATCAAATATCATCCTCGTTTGGCTTTTACGCTTGCTTCCGCCCGGAACTGCCAATCCTATCCAACCTCCGGCAAGCGATCGTTGTGTATTGCGAAATCTACACATGGATCGGCCACTTACCAACATCCGGAAAGCAATGATGTCGATCGCCACCGAATTCAAACTCATCCCGACCGAGCCTTCCGATCACCCATATAGATCTGAACCAGATTGAACAACTCTGTGGCCATCTTCTTCCCGGCCT
Source organism: Aedes japonicus (assembly GCA_034211315.2). Taxonomy (NCBI): domain Eukaryota; kingdom Metazoa; phylum Arthropoda; class Insecta; order Diptera; family Culicidae; genus Aedes; species Aedes japonicus. The sequence continues at coordinate 6,561 of JASCZW010019246.1, forward strand.
TGTCTCTCGCCAGCGTAAGCGCTGGCCTACTAATGGCATTTGGCGTCCAACTCATGGATGACTTCTTCCGGAAGATACCCTTCGAGTGAAGATTCGATCTCCGCAATTTTTCCGTTATTTGCCACACTTCCCGGACAGTGCGAAAGCAAATTCTCCTGGAACCTCTGCAGTAGTCCCTTTGTTCTGCTGACTTTGATGCGAACCCGTCTGGCTACTATCTGCCGATACAAGTAACAGAGAGATCCTTCGATGTTCTCCTGGAAGTATCCTTTTCCCTTCAGCGACTCGAAGTAGCTCTTCCAGCCTTTATCCGATTCTAGCGACTGCGACGCCTTTGCCTGCGATGCCAGAATTTCGAATCCACAAGCTAGTTTCAGTCCCAACATGTGCGCTTTATGATTCGGATCGCTAGTCAACGGTAGACTCCAGCCCGTTCTACAATCCGGCAGGTAGTTACTATGCACCAACATGGCGTACAGGCATCTGGTGAACACGGCACTGGTATAGACGCAGCTTTCCGGTGGAAAAAATCTCATCGCCCGGCAGGCTTTCAGATCGATACGAGCTGAGGGTTCTCTTTCAATGCGGCGGCCACTCCAACTGGAACAAACAGATTCGCCCGATGATGGTTTTCCTCAATCTTGTCCGGAAAGTCCCGGGTCCGTTCGTTAATGCAAGATTTGATCTTCTTCGAAACAACCCACTTGAAACGGGTATCAGCCGCTTTCAGTCCCTGCATAACCCGTTCCATGGGGAAGGCATCCTTTTGGTCTTCCGCCCCGAGGAGGTACAGTTCGGATTAGCCCACCGGGGTAGATGTTCGGTGGCTTCGATCAGCAGGAACTTCCCGTTGGAATCGGCAACCCGGGCCAGCAGACCGGGTATGCGCCGGGTGAGATGGTACAGCAACGAAATCAGAGGAAAAAATAGTGTTTTCCATTTAATTCCATTTACCTTTGCTTATCTTGACAGATACGCGTATTTCGTCTACAATGTGCAGACTTCTTCAGTGTCTCGTACTAATAACTCGACTGTATTAGTACGAGACACTGAAGAAGTCTGCACATTGTAGACGAAATACGCGTATCTGTCAAGATAAGCAAAGGTAGTTGGAATTAAATGGAAAATACTAATTTTTCTTCTGATTTCTAGTTACAGGTATTCCACTAAACAGCTCAAACTATCAAGGATTTCTTTTTTTTAATCAGAAACGGAGACTCATGGTAATTCTGTGCTAGTCATTTTCCCCTATGCCTATTTTTTAATCCAAAAATGCCTATTTTTTAATCTAAAAAATTTAATAATTTTAAATCCTTTTTTATGTCAGTGTGTTGGAAAAATTGCATAAAAACAACGCCATCAACAAAGTGAAAATATCGCTTTGTTCATAGTTGACTGGCTTTGTCTGAAATAAAAAATGAAAATTAAAAAAATTGAGTTATTGCAAGCACTAATAAGATCATTTTCTAAGTCCAGTTCAGTGCCAACAATTCAAAAGTTAAGATCTGCTGTAAACAATTACTGTAACCGTCGCTTTCTCGGGAAAGAAAACTTTCTCCTAGAAATCCCAGCTGCAAAGAGAAAAATTTTCCTACTTTATGGTGTATTTTATTTGCATGTGTGTATTTTTGCGATAAACCGATAGGGAATGTAGTTGATTGCAAAAAAAAAGCAGATCCAAACTTTTGATATGTTGGCGCTGATTTCATCTCATCTTCATACTTTCTAATCTGTTTCACATGCTGCAAATGCCTAGAAAAAAATTCACTTGTTGTCGTATAACCACACGCAGAGGAATAGAGGTAGTTTGAAACAGCAATATCTGAGAATAAATTCAACAAAAAAATACTATTTGTATCATAAAAATGTTTCAATCAAATTCAATCATCTTCTTCACTCATCATCAAAGATATTTTAGGAAGAAGGCCTGAGTTGAGCTTAAGTAGTAGAGAATTCTCAACTGATCCTGCATTTAAGTTCATTCTACGGTCAGACAACATAAGCTTCAGTGAACTAAAGCCGCGTTCAACTGAAACTTGAGTAGCGAACTTGACAGAACGATCATTGCCACTCGATACAGGCCTCAGGGTTGGTAAATTTGTGAGATTCCCCAGTATTTAATTATATCGAAATGAGCTCTTGATTCACTGCTCTTGGGTGATCCTGATGGAGGTTTCTATTATTGGCACTTTCTCCCTCATTTCGAGTTGCTTGATTCTCTGAGCAATACACGCATTGCTGGAGGTATCGATGAACTGCTATGACTATCTTCGTTGAAAAATCCTGCCAATATTATTCCAGTTCATCTCGTTCATATCGTTATTTGAATCATCGATGGATTCATCGGTTTTTCCATTCACATAACCGTGAAGTTTGATGAGAAAAATCCTGGAAAGTTATATTACATTTTATGAATCTAAATGAACTGTTGCAATCACTAAAATCTAACAATCCTATACTATTCAATATTATGATACTTTGCTAATATGATGTGCTTAATTATGAGTATGCATATAAAACGGATAACCGACCATCCATCCGAACATGTTTGGTCCATCAACATTTGTGCACAGACAAACATCCAAGAAACAAGTACACTAATGCTGACTTCACCATTATTCTCAAGCAATTTAATTGTATACTCTGTCATACTTACTTGAATCTTTTCTTTATCATTCAAAGAAATTCTTTTAGATGTCAGGAAGTTGGAACTGGGGATCAAGGAAGATGCATGCTTTAAACTGCATGCTTTCCAGTGAGTTTTTGTAAGCGCGCTTTGAATGCTTTCAACAGTTTCTGGGCCAAGGAGTTATTTCGTAATCTCGTCAGTTTAGCCTGGCATATCAACCAGCATGCATAAAACTCACTTAAAGCAACATGATGTCTTTGCAACTGCAAGAGTAAGAACAAAAGGGGCTTCGAAGGCTTCGCAGAACTCTTTCGATAAACTTCCAGTGCGAGGTTAAGTCTGTAACATAAAGTAAAGCATGAATTGTTAAGGTTTGCTGGCGGGACTCTGAATAGAGTAGAAACCTCTACGCCAGGCCTTTGACGATATCGTTGCGTAAATCTTTTCGAGTCATTTTGCCAGCCGTACACGGAGCATGTCGTCCAAGACGACGCTGTTGCGAATGATTCGGAAGGAGCCACGTTTGAAAAATTTGAGTCCGTTCGTCTTTTTCGTCAATTGTCTTTTTGTTATTTCGTTAGTCAGTGTTACGTTTACAAGTTTAATACGGAGTCTTTTCTTGTTTAGATCGTGATATGTGTCATTTAAGTGCTATGAGAGTCTTCCGAAGAAGTTTTCTAGAACCAAAAATAAGAAGCTATTCTTAAGCTGTTCCTGTCACTTGTGCGTTAGAATGATATAACTTAACTCCTTTTGAAGCATTTCACCAGCCGTACAAGGATCATGTCGTCTATAGAGACGCTGTTGACACTGCCTCAAAATGTGTTACATTTTCAAGTTTGCTTCCCTTTCTCATCAGTTCATGTCCACTGTTTTGTATGGTGTCGTTTCGTCTTTTGTTATTTAGTTTGTCAGTGTTTTCTTCAGTCTTTTGTAGTTTAGAATGTCATTCATGTGCTGTGAAAGCTTTTTTGAGCAGTTTTCTTCAATCAAATATCACCGAGATATTTGAATTCTATCTTATTTCTTGAAGTTTTAGTAGTGACTGATGTCTCAGTAGTCCCAACAGTATAATTTCAGTGGTTTACTGATGGGACTTATGAGAGAGAAGTTTTCTTTAAAAAAAATTGGGAGGACGTTGCGTCTTTTTATGCTAGAAATGTTAGAGGGCATTTCGTAACTTCTTCAGTCGTAAATAGGTTAATAGATGTCTAGTTCTTATGTGCTCTGAAATTCGTCGATGTATACCTCGTCTAACTTCTTTAGATGCCCTATCACTTTGTCCGCCTTAGTCCGTTCTTGTCTTCTGCGTTATTCAGTTAAATTCTATAGTTCTGTTGTAGAATCGTTTACGTTTACTTGTCTGTTCATTGCCTTCTTTTTATTTGTCTAATACTAATCTCTAAGTCGTTTAATCGCTTCAAAGTCTGACAGCAAGTGCAGCCTAACAATCTTGGTCAGCTATTAGATTCACTTTTCGGTGGCAAGGTAAAGCTTCATCACGCCTAGTCCCTATCTATTATTGAAAAATTATCGAGAAAGAAGCCGTTATAAGATTGTTTGTATACCATTGTTATAATGTGTATTTTTATTATAACTCTTTGAAATGAGAAATAACAAAATAAGAATGGTGCCAACGTTCGTAGTTTTAAAACTTCTACTCAGTGAATCCAACAGTCGGTTTCCTACAAATGGCATTAATCTTGAACACATTGTCTATCAATATATATCTGACTAGCTAGATTTATATTTAACCATGGCCACGGCTCATCGTGTCAGGAAACGTATAAGAAAGGTGTTGCAACCAAGAAAAAATCCCACATCATTATCACTGAAGAAAGTACCCCACCAGACTGCATCAGCATTCAAGGCTCCCAGAGAGGATGTCCGTTAGATCACATCTGTAAAATCAGTGCATCAATGCCAGATATGTGACGCGGCATTAAATCAAAATATTCAAGATGTGATACTACCACGTCAGGATATGTCTTTGGTTACCATCTCAATGCTGATGGCGTAGGCCCTTCCATCGCGTCCAGATCACATATCCGAGGGGAGGGAACATAAAGTAAAGCATGAATTGTGTACATTAATTGTTATGTTATGTATTCTCCAGTGCGAGGAGTAACGATTATGATGTAGAAGGAGATGTTCGCTCATCACCATGAGGCACCAAGAGTGAACAACAATGTTTTTGGCTAGAATGAAAGATGTGAAGAGAAAGTGTTGAAAGGTTTGTCAGAGTGCGGCAGGTAGGAAAAATTAACAGATGTTTTTGAAAATTGAGCGAAAGGGCATGTATCCAGTGGTACTCGAACCATGGACGTCAATCTTTGCCTAACATCCCACTGGCGGGTAGGTTGTAGCGACGGAACAAGTCCGCCACTTCAACAGGCAAAAATTGACGCATGGAAATGTTTGTAAACCCCTAAATGGTGGTAACCATTAATTATACTGGTGGGGACCAGTATCGCATCGCTTCACGATATTTCTCTCCAAGGTCTCTACGTTGGAGACGACGAGAAAAAACTGTAGTGATCGTCAGTCGATGCGAATCAAAACAAACCCAAAAAGGAGAGAGTTCCTCTCCCATGTGCGCATCAGTAAACAGAGTGCACACAATAGATCGCTAAGAATAAACTATACAAGCCACAGTGGTACATGAGCGTCTTTCCATGCGTCAATTTTTGCCTGTTGAAGTGGCGGACTTGTTCCGTCGCTACAACCTACCCCGCAGTGGGATGTTAGGCAAAGATTGACGTCCATGGTTCGAGTACCATTGGATACATGCCCTTTCGCTCAATTTTCAAAAACATCTGTTAATTTTCCTACCTGCCGCACTCTGACGGACCTTTCAACACTTTCTCTTCACATCTTTCATTCTAGCCAAAAACATTGTTGTTCACTCTTGGTGCCTCATGGTGATGAGCGAACATCTCCTTCTATATGAATTGTGTGTTTAAATTAGTTCTAAATATTTTTTATATAAGCAATACGAATTTCGGTATCGTTTTACTGATTTAAAACAAGTAGAAAAACTACTTACCAATTTCTGGATATGTTTTTTAATCATGTTGAAAAACGACTTTGAGATAATAGGGACTTCAACATTACGAATGTGCTGTTCCATCGGGTTTTGTTGCTGATAGGTGGGAGATGGGCATCGTGAAGCTTCACAAATTTATAGTATTCACGTTGCCGCATCTTCACAACGAGCTTTTGAATTTTTCTCTATGCGTTTGTCATACGACTTTGTTACATCCCAGACAGCAAGTTGAGCAGTATGCGCAGCGCAACGCACGCTACCCAGGATATCCGCCATAGCCGTATCAAAAGCATCGTCTACCACCGGGGTTGCCTCAGAAACTGAATTTTCTCCATCTTTTCCATTCACAAAGTCATCGTTCTCATCGTCGGAAACATAATCATCATCGATGTTTTCGTCCAAGCACTGGTGTTCCAATTCATAAAGGACCTCGTCGTCGTTTTGGTAAGCTTCTTCTACACATGCGTCATATGTCTTGATATGAGCAGACTCGATCATCTTTTTGATTTCACCGACTGAGGCAACCATATTGGCCCCGTTATCATGAGTGACGGAGTAGACTTGGTTGAGTTCCACGTTAAAATCGCTAAGAACATCCTCAATCATGTTCTTGAGATGTTCTTTTGTCTGCCGTTCTTGCGTCTCTTTAATCGCTGAAATCGATAGGAACAAAATTATAATTTCATATAGTATAAGATAATAGAAACATGATAAAAAAAATCAAGACTATTGGACAAAAATGCAGCCTTCAGAAGCAGTGGTCAAATTCAGTGAAAGAAAATCGATCGAACAGTAATGCGTCCACCGGCAGTATGTTACTAATAAAAATCGTTACCCAGATTACGGACGACAGCTTCTCCATCAACAATGACTCGTGCATTAATGCCAAGAAAGTGACGACATCCTCTGAAGCTCCATCCACTTCTAACGTTATAAGTGGTTGTTCCTTCAATTCATTCGCAATGAGCTTCCGAGCCAAAACAGCCGAATCGTCCACCATTCCTGCCACAACCTTACGGTTTACAGTTGAACCCGCTGCTTTATACAATGGTCCTAGAAGCGTTTTAAATCCACTCATTTCCGGGAACGAATACGGAAGATGGTTTTCCGTGGCAAGTTGTAACGTGCCGAGAAGAATCGTGTCCTTAGACGAGCTCACTTGAAGTTTTTGGACTTCTTCCTTGCTGGCTCAGATCCAGATTCGGCCGATGTCGGTATCGAGTAAATCCAATGCAGCATAGACGGTCGGATGTTGCTTCAGAACATGCCGCTTGAAATTTCCGGCCATCAACTTGTCCTGCTTGTATCCACATTCTTCTACAGCCTTGCAGCAAAACTTTTCATCAACCTGCTCAATAACCTGCAGCAGGGTGGTTTTTGAGTGCCCCGTCGTTTCATTCTCAAAAATTAAAAACAACGAAAATTGTTTTGTGCTAATAATTTTAATTCCAATAGTACTTACTTGGTTTATCACTGTGATTCGAAGATAACCGTGAAGCAAAACATGAGTGCGTTTTTTCGACGAGCAGCTAGCAACAGCAAACAGCAACAGAAAACACAACACCGTAATAATCATAGCCAACTTTTGCACTCTCGAGGCGATCGAGGCGATTCAATCTTCGTGAATCAATGAATGCATCCATAGACGATTCTTGCATCTGTCATTCATAGTACAATGAATGCATTGTAGGAATGATTCAAAGTATGAACAAAAACATACGTGACCGATGTAAAAATTCTTCTCTTTTCTCTTTTTTCTTCATTCACTCCGGTGAGTTATGATGTCGGCAGAAGATCACTCAGATTGAAATCGCTTCCGAGAGCGTGTTCGCAAATGATT
>JASCZW010019247.1:0-14080 GCA_034211315.2 Aedes japonicus
TGCTGGCGTATTGTTAAAAGTACTGAACTAATGTAGATAAAATGTTAGTCACGCAACTTATATACTTCTAACTGCTCCTGCACTTCTTTTCAGCGTGGTAGCAGCAATATAGTTGGCATATCACATCGCAAAATAAAAAGTAAATGTTTTTATTTCAGCGTTTGCTTGCCGACAACCAAATGAGCAGAGAGCGTAAGGACAAAGGTTGCAACTTTACACCATTTTAATCTTTATAACAAATGCAGTTTTACAAGCGGTGCATGCTATCCCATTAATGTGGTGCATAATATACCAGTGCACTATGGTACTGAATAGACAAATTACGCGACAAAAATCGATAACTCGAAAACCATTAACTTTATTTTTATGAAAATGTTTATATTTTTATGTTAATTCATCTCCTTTTTTAATAAAAAAATATATCACAGACAAACAGACATAACATATCGAACATTTGACACTACAAATCATCGTCACTAATACACCTGCGCGTTCTGTTCAGCACACTGTGATGGATGATTGAGCTGAATAAATGGCGGTAGTGTGTTAACGTTAAACGTAAGAAAATCAAGTATACGCGCTATCTGTTGCGATACCACCAACTAACAAACATTTGAAGTGGATGTTCAATGCGTAATCGATGAAAAAAAATGCAAGTGTCATGTTTGTTTGTCTGTATTAACACATTCACATTTGTTTACTTACATTTATTTACATCATTTTATGTACATTTTTCTAAATATATTTATGTATTTACATATGCAAAGTTTCATTAAATTAAAATATCTACAATTCTGTACAAGCGAAAAAAACCTCTAAATCAAATGAATAAAAAGTTGAAAATTTTATTATCAGTATAAAAGGACCTTGTTACCACCAAAATCAAAAGATAGATCTTATTTTTTTAAATAAATCTCCAGAAGACATCATCTGTCTAAAGTTAATGGTTTTTGAGTTATCGATTTTTGTCGCGAAATTTGTTCATTCGTACCATAGTGCAGTGTTGTGGTGCGTTTTAACCCAATTTTAGGGTGCATATTGAGCAATAAAACGAGCGTTTTACCCTGAAGTCGTCTTGGCATCATATTGGAAAAGGTTTAAAATATCATGAAAAACCATCGTTTAGAATTAAAATCACATTTTATCTACAACGAAAACATCGTAATGCACCATACTCAATAATTTATTCCTATATTTCAGCTTCAATTACCTAGAAATTCACGATATTGCTTAAACGGTGCATTTTGTACCATCCTTCCCTACGTTCCTCTCCAGTTAAAGTTGTCATCCAATGTTCTTGCTGATGATAAAATCATATGGAAAAAATCTTCGCTCTTTATCTCAACGATTTTGCAGGCTTTTGCGACTCCAATTTGCCAGAGAGACAAATAGTGTATCCATACGGTAGGAGGCATTTTTTCAACAACAAATAGAAAATTTGATTTTATCTAAAGTAACATTAAACAATCAAGAATATTCTGTTCAGCATATACTGCAACTGACGATGGTTGACGGACGGGTACGTATAAAACGTTTCTCGATTCTTAGTTATATTTATAGTACATATTTTCTCTGTATTTGAGGTCTGCAATGCTCTAAGCGACTCATCATCCTGTAGGTGCTATTTGTATGGTGCTCCCTCAAAAGAAATGAACCTAATCGATGACTGTCTTCAAAAAAAGTTAATGATGATACGTTCCAGTTCGGATTATCTACTCTCCACTCGTTGATCCGTTTTTTTTTTATTCATGTATCGTATTGTATATTTTATTCATTTATCGTATCGCCTTGAATTTAAGAAATGGCAAGCTTGAACACAAGATAAAAAGTATTCGCTAGAAGGAAGAAATCGTTATATTCAAAATGAATCCAGATTAAAATTAGGGCTTATTATTGACAAACCTCGAAGCGGTAGAAGTGGCACATCAAGTGATGGAAATACGGCTATGAAATTTTTCAAAAACTCGGAAATATCAGCTAAAATAACCGGATTGAACAAAGAACTAATTGATAGATGTGGAGTGATTTAGCAATGATTAGCATCAGGATGCAACATAAGTTTAGAAGAATTCAAAGCCTATTCATTAAATACAGCTCGATTTCTGGTAAAAGAGTACGGTTGATACTATATGCCTCTGTTCATAAAATTCTTATTCACGGATCGGAAGTCATCGAGCATGCTTTGTTTTCTATCGGAGAACTATCTGAGGAAGTTGCTGAGTCGACCAACAAATTTGTGGAAGAGTTTAGAAGGAACAATACATGGAAAATATCTAGAGTGATACCAAATAAGGACTTACTGCACAGACTCCTAATTAACTCGGATCCTCTTTTAACTGGACTAAGAAAAATTTCAATTCAGGAAGAAATATTCTACTTACACTTACATTCAAAGCATTAGTTTTTTAAGTTTTAACATGTGTGTAAGGATTGCTATTTTTTTTTAAATATGTAGAAGTAATATGGTTCGTGTGAGTGTTGATTTTATACAAAATGTTTGATTAGTAATGTAATAAATAAATTATTACTGAAAAATTCTGCTGAAATAACCATAAAATAAAATATAATCTTATGGCAATCAAATCTTACAATCTTTTCTATGCATAACAATGTTTCAGAAAGAAAAAAATATGACTAGAGAGATTCATTAACACTACAAGATGGATAGATATGATTATGATATATATGATAATAGATAGATATGATAATTTTTCAGTCAAATATGAGTTCAGCGACCATTTATTTTTTAATATGGCAACACTTTATAAGGAAATTTCCAAAAAATGTATTTATGGCCGCCGTCTTTCTATGGTGGAACCACTGTGGCAATGGCATCCTTACTGTTGCTTTTAACCGGTCAAAATCGGCTTTTCAGCATTTTTAATAATCACTTCGTTTTCCTAATGAAAATCCACAATCACATTTTCTGAGTGGACCCAATAGCATCCTTACTCTTCGTTTATTTATTTGTCGGCAATCATTTCGTAGACGTTGTTACATTTTGCTTAACATCTAAGAGTTTTTAATTAACTAATGTCTAGTTAGCCTAACAAAAAAAAAGCTTTTAAGTGCATTTTTATTCATTGTGATATCAACCGTTTCGCTATACGTGTTGAAGCAGGACATCATTCTATTTAAAGGAGCATTTTTGGCATAGTTCGTTCTATGATTGTTAATAAAAAATAAATTTCTATTTCTTAGAGAGCGACTAGGAGCATAAAAATTTAAGTTTGCTAATATTTCTGGACTGTTTATTCGTTGCTCAATAACATCAGCTATGAGAAGCTACCATAGCGAACTCTCTTCGCCTTTGAAGTCCTTTCTAAATTAATCAACAAACATCGCGACTCATATGATGGTAATGGCAGTCGTGTCCAATTTTCTTAGAGCAAACAACATAAATTGTCTCTGAACCGATTCTATACGATTTACATATGTTTCTTGATATGGAGCCCAAGCAACGCTACAGTATTCTAGTATGGGCCTCACATATGCCACATAAAGTGTTTTTAATGTGTAAAGGTCATTGAAATGCAAACTGTATCTTTTAATAAACCCAAGCAGTGTTATTTGCTTTATAGATGATACTATTGTAGTGATCGTAAAGGAGGTAACTTAGAGTCAAGTATAACTCCTAGATCTCTAATTTGACGACATCTTTCCAATTGCTATCTGACCTAAAGAGACTGTATTTTTGTGTTATGGAATGCTTTCTCGTGAACGATATAGAGGTGCATTTTTTGCGTTAAGTTCTAACAAGCATTTTTTACACCAGGTGTAAAAATTATTAATTTCGTGTTGAAAAATATCAAGATCATGTGGTTTTTGTATCTCCATAAACAGTTTCATGTCGTCTGCATATACTGTGACTTGAAGGACTTTCAAAATTTTTTCTACATCGTTAACAAATAAAACAAATAATAAGGGGCCAAGATGTGAACCTTGTGGCACTCCAGATGTAACATTTACTATTTTAGAGAGATTGCCGTTAAGTCGTACTCTTTGCTTTCTTGTTGTCAAGTATGACTTAAATCGGTTCAAACCGGTTCTCCTGTGTAATAACAGCTGATCTGACAACAATGGAGTAGCAAGCTCGGGTGGTCAATCATGCTCATGCTCATGCTCAAAAATTTTACCAAAAAACAAAGATTTAATGTTTTCAATTTTAGGTTTATTATCAAGTTTTTACTGTGGAACATTTTTTTTACCAGTCCAATATTCTCTGAATAAATCTCTTTAAGTTCCCCACAATTCGTTCGCAGACAGTTTTTACATATAATCAATAGCCGTCTGGTTTAAAACCTCTATAATAAACACAAAACATATAATTAATAGCATTCGAGTTAACATTGTTCTAATAAAATATATGCAAAATCACTTACGACCTTTTCAAAACATACTCGAGAATTTTTTTTTTTTCGATCAGCATAAAGCATGTGCGAAATCTCATTTCGATTAACGAAGATGAAGCTTGGGCGATCTGTCATTTGGCGAGGAATTCGTCATGTTTGAACATGATCTAGAGGATCAAATAAGTCACCGAATATCAATTGACAACCAATTAAATTGCCGTTCTTTTATGGAACTATCAAATTCATTCTTTCATTCATTCTAACGTTTCGCATCATGTCAGAATATAGTAGTTATGTGCTCATATCGGTAAGTTCGGGTTTTAAAAAATAACTCGACTGCGCCACTTTAATCACTGATGAAGCAGGAATCTAATTTATTCGATTTTCTTACATCCAAACTATCGACTATTCTAAACATTCTATACTGCTTATGCTTCAAAAATTTACCATGGTAATGTAATTAACAGCACAGCAAAACCTCGTTATGATTCTCCCGTCCTCGGGTGCTCTGAATGATCCTCTGTTGCTGGATGTTTGTTGATTTAATTATCACGGTGGCGTTCCCATGAACTTATAGGGATGGATGTTTGCAACTGTTGTTGGTGACGATAAAGGTTCGGTTGTAACTTAGACAATATTGAATAAACATCTTTCAAACTTTCTAATCGTTCACTCACGCTAAGAGTTGCCAAAATCTGGTTTGTAAAGTTATTATAATTATTTCAAATTGTGACTCAGTCCTTGATATTTTCAAACCAAAATATTCGTTTTAGGCATTTTTACCAAAATATAAAGTTACCCTACAAAATTTTTTAACAAATATTCTTAAACCAATAAAAAACTAGTTTTTCATCAATTTTATTTAATTCCATCAAATAACACGCAAACAGTAGGCTGTGGAACTTTTGTAAATGGATATTGATAAAGCTTACTATAAAACTATACGCTTTTTCTTAAGACATGAAATAGCAAAAATAATTCGTGTTGGGGTCATTCATTTCGTACAGAATTGGTGACCAATAATGCAGTGTAAAGAACACTCTTGGTGGGTCCGGATCTCTCGCCACTGTCGCTTATAGCGCATAATTTTCAATTTTCAATGCTCCATCCGCATCGTCACCATCGACATTGAAGCAGTGAGACTGCCCTCAGTGTAAAGTACTGCGTGATGCATCACCCTGCTGATCATTCAAAAGGAACCGGTGACGGTTGGAGAATTTATGGGATCAGTAACGCACTCTTTCAGGGTAAAGAGAGGTAAAACGCGTTTCATAAGGAAACTCTAAATGCTTGTACTGGAATAACCCATGCCAACGGAATAATCGCGTATTTTCCACGACAAAAAATTATTCGCATGATAACTTAGTTTTCAACAATTCGGAAAAATATGTTCCTCTGTACATAAACATAAACAATCGAAGTTACATCTTATTTTATTCATATCAGCAGTATTTTGTGCTATGGTAAGAACCTTGTAAACATTAACTACATACGTAAGCTTGTGATAAACTGAGGTTCAATACTGAAATGTTAAATAACAATGCAAATATCTCTTAAGATGACCTGTCAAAGTTGTTAAACCAAAATACAATGGCACCTTTTTCTGAGTTGAGCGTATTATACCCTTGAACCTTGGTAACAAAACTGTCCCCACCACGCATTTCACTGCGCTCATTCGGTTGGCAATATTTTGTCGAAACATTTAAAATACTTTTTCCCTCGGTTTTGTTGACCCTTTTCAAAACTGTTTCCGCAGGATCTGCTTTCGGTTGTCAGTTTGAATTTGTTCGAGATTTATCTTTTCTTATTTTGGTCGGCTTTAGTGCGCCAAAATATGCGTGCTCTTTTCATGCCATATTGGGCCGGTGATGCTGCAATTAAGATGCGCTAAGTTTTTCGCCTTCTTACGTGTGGGATTATCTCCGATGTTGTACTTGAAGAGATTGCCTTGTGTTGATCGGTGAGATTTATTCCAATGCGGGCATGATTTGTGTGAAATTGCAGGGAATTGATAGTATTCTCCATAACTCACCTTGTTGTCATATAGGATGGGAAAAACTACTAGAGTAGTTGGGATTTGGGAAACGTATGAGGTTAAGTTTAAGAGCTGACAGATACGAGCTCTACTAGCTATACGTTCAGAGATAACAAGAGAACGTTTTATTGATACACGCCAACATAGAACATTAAGATTACTAGTTTTCCATCTCCCAAGATCGTGTAGTTGTAATCTGCATCTTTCTTTCACGAGATCTGTTTCCTCTATCTTTTTTTTGTGAATGAATCGCCGAAACCCCTCCTCACACACGTGTAAACAACCACACAAAAAATCCGGATCATTTACTAAATTAATTTATCCACTGGTTGAACACATTTTCAATTAATTTCCTTGCGTCCGGTGGTTCAGCCCACCGAATCCGGCGCTACTGGTAATTAATTTCTCGCTCCATTACACGCCTGCTGCAGGCGGTTAGTGCAGTAGTGACTTCCCTGCCGCACCATCATCGGCTCACAACGTTTCATCATGCTTCAGCGATTCCCGGGAATAAGCCGATTGTTTGATCCGATGAAGTTGATAATCATCGCCTCGTTTGCTTCTGGCCACTGTTGGTTGTCGGGTAACTTGGCGGCCGAATGATCTTGGCTTCTTTTTCCTCCTTTGCGGGTGACGAAATTGTACGGCGACCTTGTCGGTTTTCGGCTCCAGTGCTTCATCTTAATGGTTCCGCGCTCTGGTTGGATGAGATAAAGATCAGCGATGTGGCGATATATGCTGCGAAGCGCGGCGTTTGATGATGGCGACTGGCGATTGACGGACGGTGGGACCTTGAGAAACAGATCACTCGCCTAGTCGGCATCCCTACAGAAGCTCGGATGCTTCCGGCTAGGTGGAGTCGAGAGAAAATTTGTTTTCTTGCTTGATCATCTGATTGCAATCGGTAACGGCTACCAGGGAATCAGATCGTAGATTATAAAAAATAGTTCTGCGATGACAAGCGAGAATGAGTAAGTGGCTTCTGTGTTTTGTTGATAATAAGGTAGATAATTAATTTTGATGCAGTGGGATCTTATGTTTTGGTTTAATAAGATTTGATTTTGAAATAAGTCTTGCAAAATATTTACAATACTCTGTTAACGTCACTTACAGCCACCTTGGCTGAAAGGTAACCGAGTCTTCAATAGTATTTGTCGTTTTTGAGTAGTAAGACACGTTTACTTTCAGAAACTTAAATGCAAGTTTGGTCCACTTAATGAAATGACACAGAAAGAGACATCTTTTCGAGAAAAAATGTTTCGGAAAAATACAAAATAAAAAAAAGAAAGAAGAAAAATAATTTATTTAATTTAATTTTTTTTTCGTCAACTGATAAAAATGTTAATCCCCATGACCCTTTAAAAAATTAAATTACCATCGAAAATTAACAAAACTTAACAATGACATACACGGAAACAATGCTTATTAACCTCACGGGATACATTGATACTGTTGAAAACCCGGCACATGCTTTGTACAGGTTCGTGTTTGCCGTAGTTGGTCCTTGAATGCCGGAACACGAAGAACTGTTGTAAACGGAGATTTCGTCGTCGAGTGTTGATGGTCAAGAGATCCAGTAGAGCAGAACAATCAACATTTCCTTGAAGCAGATCACCAATGAAACACGCTTTGGCTACTATACGCCTACCTTTCAACAGTTCCAGGTTGATGAGCTTGCTCCGACTTTCATAACTTGGCAATCTGCGAGGGTCTTGCCAGCGAAGATGTCGCAAAGCAAAGCGTATAAACCTTCGCTGAACAGCTTCGATCCTCTGGACTGCGTTTTGGTAGAAAGGGGACCAAACGATGGCACAGTATTCCAAGAACGGGCGAACCAAAGAGCAGTATGATGCTTTCAGACAATAAACGTCCTTGAAGTTTTTTGCGAAACGAAACATAAATCCTAGCTGCGAAGAGGCCTTGGATACAATATACGAAATGTGAACCTTGAACGACAGTGTGGAGTCGAGTATTACTCCCAAAAATAAAAAAAAATAAAAAATTTACCGGTTTTCGGTAAAATTTCACCGAAATCCGTAAAATCGTATTACCGAACGTTCAGCTGTTGAGAATTCGGTAAAACTTTACAGATTTCTGTAAAAAAATGTAAGTGTGTAGGACAGCTTCAGGTCATCCGCGTAGGATAATTTCAGGCATTTGAGGACCAAGTTCACGTCGTTCATATATAGCAGGAATGGGCCAATGTGGCTACCTTGAGGAACGCCGGATGTTAGCGGACAGCTAGATGAGGAGTAATCGGCAATCTTCACGGAAATAGTTCTACCAGTCAGGTATGAACGGAGCCAGTTCAACAGTTGATCGTGAACCCCCCTATTGCCGTATTTAGAAATGGCAATTTGATGGTTCATTTTATCGAAGGCCGCAGAGAGATCTGTGTAAATGGCGTCTACTTGATGATCGCGTTCCATTTCGCGCATGATGAACGATGTAAATACGGTTAGATTGGTCGCCGTCGAGCGCTTGGGCACAAAACCGTGTTGGTCTGGAGAAATAGTCTGTGAATAGTCATTAACCAGCCTTTGGGGAACAACTAGTTCAAATAGCTTGGATACAGAGCTTAGTGCAGCAATCCCACGATAGTTGGCGACGGACCGTTTGCATCCCTTCTTTTGTATTGGGAATACAAATGAATCTTTACAGCATTCAGGAAACTCGCCGGAAGTTACAGACAAATTGAACACTGTAGCCAGGGGCGCAGCAAGCGTGTTTAGGCAACGCTTCAGGACAATTGAAGGAATACCGTCAGGACCGCATCCAGTTGAAGTTTTCATCTGCTTCCCGGTTGAAATCACCATATCACTATTAATAGTGTGCGCAATCATTTGGAAAACCCTTCGTTGTCTGGACCAAAACTTTCTAAAGTGTTGGGATTAA
This sequence comes from Aedes japonicus, assembly GCA_034211315.2. Classification (NCBI taxonomy): domain Eukaryota; kingdom Metazoa; phylum Arthropoda; class Insecta; order Diptera; family Culicidae; genus Aedes; species Aedes japonicus. The sequence continues at coordinate 9,283 of JASCZW010019247.1, forward strand.
ACCGAAATACCATGTGGCGTATTTTGAAAAAGTACGGAGAAACTTCCGGCCAGAATCCGTGCCGTTTTTAAACCAGAACCAGAACCAGAAAAGGCCGAATTCAAACAGCTATTGGGACAACAATTTTACTTGGCTTCGGCTCAGGAAAATGTTCTTCCCAAATTCAAGTTTGTATTTGCAGATAAATTTAACTGTAAATACATGATTTAGCAAGGCATCTGTAGCTGCAGTAGGAAGACCAAGGTTTTCATGACTGATAAGACATTTAATTCAGAGCTGTACAGAACGGAATGTCTCCAAAAGCGAATATTGCCATTCATCAGATCCCACAGCAAACCTGTGATGTTTTGGACAAACCTTCAAAGCTGCCATTACAGTAAAACAGTGCTACAGTGGTATGAAACCAACGAGATTCAGTTTATACCGAAAGAACTCAACCCAACAAACTGTCCCCAGCTCAGACCGATAGAGAGATTTTGGCCTATTATGAAGAGGAAGCTGAAGGTGAATGGCAGTGTCGTCAAAAGCATCAATGTGTGTGCGTGCAAGCGCGCGCGTGCGTGTGTGTGTGTGTGTTCCCGAAATCCTTAAAAAATACTTAACCCCACTAACACCCGTTTCCTTGCTACACAAACGGAAGCCCAACTCCGCCACCCCACACGGGACTGCCCTATGGTATTACATCGTGGAGGGTCTTGGTTATTTGTCTACAATTAAGCCATTTAGCTTCTACTCCTTGCCACAACCAATTCGCTCTCATCTTACTTGGTAGAGCCATTTACCTCCTACCCTCAACGTCATCGAATTGAGTAGTTCCCGAAATCGGATCTACCCTTCTCCGACGGAGAATTGCCCGTCTGTGGATCCTAAAGGCGAACGACGGTGAGCCATTTAGCTCCGACATACTGACGCAATTGACTCGAGTAATCCCAACTGCGAAAATACCATACAACATCACCCGCGATCGACAACCACTCGCTACTACACTCAACCACTCGCTTCTTGATTCTCCCACCATTTTCGTTGTAGAGCCGACATGATTTGCGTAATGGTTCCGTTGATCGCATTCCAAACACTTTCGTCACGACAGATTCTATAGGTGACGTTAACTGGGCTGGTATCTGCCCCACTGATGGCAAGCATCACGCTCCGTTGTGCTCAAAATCGTGGGCAGCCAAAGACCAAGACATCGGGTGTCTCTTGGACATCTGCATACTCTAGATAAAAGGGTGACGCTGTGTGTTCGAATCGATGCAAGTATTGCCTGAAGCAACCAAGGCCAGACAGAAGGTAAGGTAAGTAAGGAAATTTTCCTCTCCGTGCATCCTTTTCATCCAGATCAACAAATCCGGTATAAGCTGGTGCCTCCGTCGACCGTTCATCCCCGTGCCCCATTTTTTTTCCGCGACGCCACTCTCACCAGTTTTCGAACTCCTCTGATATTTCTTCCCTGATAACATTCACTGGCCTCCGCAAGAGTGAAGCCAATCGGAATCATTCCGGAAATGACGCATACTGCCTCCGATGAAACTGTTCGGTACGCACTCGTGACTCTCATGATCATGAGCCTGAACGTACTGTTCAACTTCGCCCGGTTTCACTTGGTTTTCAGCGCTGCGACCCAGGCTGGAAATCCGTATCTTAGTATCGATGATGATACACTAGCCAGTAGACGCCGCTTACTATTTCTAGGTCCGTAGCTATTCGGCATGATTCTGGTTACCACCACCTTCCCACAGGTATAATCTACGTGGCCGTTGAAAGTTAGTCGATCATCACACCCAAATACTTCAGCACGCGCTTCAATGCTATGGCAAGCCCTCCGATGTCGATTTTTGCTCGCTGTACCGCTTTGCAGTTGCTGACCATTAGCACCTCCGTTTTGTTGTGGGCTATCTGCAGCTTTGTCCCCTGCATCCAGTTTTTAATTATGCCGATTGCTTCGGTCGCCAGCATTTCCACTTCTTCCAGTGTTTCGCCTTTTACTAATAAAACGATGTCATCTGCAAAGTCAACGATCACTACGCCTTTGGGAAGCTTCAACGTCAGCACACTGTTGTAAATCCCGTTCCAAGGTGTTGGGCCAAGGATGGAACCTTGCGGAACTCTCGCCGTGATGTTCATCAATTTCCGCCCACGGAGGTCTGGTAGATCAGCACCCGGTTCTGAAAGTAACCCTTCAAAATTCTGCACTGGTAATCAGGGACACTCATGCTGTGCAGTGATTATGCAATATTCTCCCAGCTGGCACTATTGCAGGCGTTCTTAACGTCGATTGTTAAAACAGCGCAATATTGATCGCCTCGCCGCTTCCGTTTGGATGCCTTTACGGCTGTCTCGACCACTCTTCGAATAGCATCCACCGTAGGCTTCCCTTTCTGGAAACCGAATTGCATCCTCGATAACCCGTGCTCGCTCTCAGTAAATTCCGTCAGCCTGTTGAGGATGATCCTCTCTAGGAGTTTCCTGAGCATATCCAACAGGCATATTGGCCTATACGATGCTAGATCCCTTGGAGGTTTTCCTGGCTTCGACAGCAACACTAGTTTCTGTATTTTTCACCTGTTCGGGAAACGGCCTTCCTCTAGACATTTCTGTAGCACATCCCTGACCTTGTCCGGAAATGCCTAAATTGCCACTTTCAGAGCCACGTTAGGGATTCCATCAGAACTTGTTCACCTTAAGCCCTTTCGCCACTGACACGAGCTCTTCGTCCGAGACTTGCATATCCTCAACATTACTTCTCTCTTCCTCTCCGTACGGTGTACGAGACCACGCCGTTGGATCGTGCGTCGGGAAAAGTCCATCTACGATAACCTTCAGCTTTGCTGGACCTAGCTCTACAACCATTGATGGCCTTTTAATCTTCGCCATTACAATACGGTACACGTCGACCCAGGGGTTAACATCAGCGGCTTGGCACAGCTATTTGTAGCAGTTCGTATTGTTCAGTCTTATCTCTCATTTTAATTCGGTCCTGGCCGCTTGGAAACCACCCTATGTACCTCTCTGTCTAATGCGGGTTTTGCTCTCTGGGCACGTCTCCTGGCTCTGAGACAATTAGCACGAAGGATGCTGAGTTGCTCATTCCACCATAAGCCGGGCGCCACTTGTTCTTGACTGAAACAACAGTTGCTGTGCAATGTTACAATTATTGAGATTAATTTGTGTTACTTCCATTTCTGCCGACCTGCTGTCGCCTTTTTATATACTGGGCATCTGAAGCCACCCATCATGTGGTCGTTTCCGTCATCCTCTTTGCAAAGCATGCATCTCGATTGTTTTGTGCAGTCTCTTGAAAAATGACCCTTCTCCCCGCATTTCTTGCATAGATCAGATCTGCCAGGACCTTTGCAGTTCCTCGCTTGATGCCATGCACTTTTGGAACTCGAGGAGCGACTCTCATTAAGCACACCGACCACCCAACTTTTATTCGACCCGACTCCAACAGCTTGTTGGCTGCAGCTGTCGGCAGACGTATTGCCGCCGGCTGTACGCCTTCTTTAACCGTATCGTCATTGGTGTATCTCCAAGATCGCCGTGGCCTTTCAGCGCCTTCATCAGTTCGTCTTCTGTTGTGATCTCGTCAAGATCCTGACACCCGACCACAGTCTCCTGTGAGAGAGCTCTAACTAACGCCTGCTCACCAAGAGACTTTTCAACGAGCCTCTTGAAGGCTGTTCCCTTAATGGCTGGATCCTTCTTCAGCTCAAAGACCATCTCATTCTTCTGGATGCGCCTGGTTTTCACCAGTTCACTTCTCCCCTAGTTCCTTCAACTCCGGATCTGCTCTCACTTTTCTGGTGAATTCAGCGTACGTCTCTCCCGAGGAGGCCTAGGCATCTCATTTTTTTTTCTCTTCCGACGTTTTCACTTGCTGCTGATTTTTCTTCTTTTTATCATTCTGGTTGCCAACAGCGCGTGATCCACTAATTCACCTTTTTCCTCGTCATTTTTGAGCTTTTACTGCTCCTCGTCTTCCTCTCCGGATGTATCCCTTTTTCTTTTCTCCGAGCGTGGAATCTGGGGTTTCTTTGGCGTCTCCAGTGCTCCAGTCGTTGCCTTCTCCCTTTGTTTTTGGTTGTCCTCATTTTCTCTTCGTTCTTCATTTCTTCGTTTTCTTCATTTTCTCTTCATTTTCTCTCTTCATTTTCAGTTCGTTCTACTTCATTTCTCTTCGTTCTACTTATAAATTACTGTCCACTCCTAGAGCCTCTCATGTTGATGGGAAATTGTCTGCTTCTGCCATCCTCGATAGTACGTATATCAACATGCTCACTTCAAATCGCAATTAGATTAAAACTTTTGGTTGTATCTCAAATCTTATATAACCAATAGAAAGAGCAAACTTCGGTTCTTACTTTTGGTTTTATTTATGGTTATTTCAAATGAGAAAGTTGATGTATGTACTATCGAGGTATACCTGTAGATCGTTACTCTGCGCATTGGGAGAATACAACAAACAACAACGATCAAAGTGTCACTGTTTATTTTATTTCAAGTTAAACTTTTTTTTATAAGTATTTCATAAGTAAAACTTTATGAAAGAATATTAAATTATTTCAAACATGACTACACAATGTTTTCTTAAATTAATGAGAGAACTAAAAAAAAATTAGATGGGCAGTTTATTTGACTATCAGTACCAAAATGTTTATTAAACATTGCAGTTAGCAACTTAAAAAATGAGAAGAGAGATTAGTGTTTTCCATTTTATTCCAACTACTTTTATTTCTTATCTTGACAGATACGCGTATTTCGTCTACAATGTGTCGACTTATTCAGTGTCGTGTACTCT
>JASCZW010019248.1:0-14077 GCA_034211315.2 Aedes japonicus
TTCTTTTTTTTTTTTTTTTTTTTTTTTTTTTTTTTTTTTTTTTTTTTTTTTTTTTTTTTTTTTTTTTTTTTTTTTTTTCTTCTTTTTTTTTTTTTTTTTTTTTTTTTTTTTTTTTTTTTTTTTTTTTTTTTTTTTTTTTTTTTTTTTTTTTTTTTCTTCTTCTTCTTCTTCTTCTTACTAGAAGAAAAAAAAAAAAAAAAAACCGCCGTGCGGGTCGTTACAAACGACGAGTGAACACTTTCTCTCTTTCGTATGGCTGCAGGTGAGTGTATTAATGTCGTTGCAATATTAGGTAATGCTTTTTTGGATTTAGCTGCGGATAAAGAAAGTCAAAACGTCCTTGAAGACACCAGAAATTCATAATTCAGGAAAACGTCACAAAATCTTTGGCTGAAACTCTCAAGATTTTTGGAGTATTCTCAAAGTTTAGGAAACATTCCAAGAATGTTTCTATAAGTTAAGGGAGTCTTCTCAGAAGCTTGAAAACTTCTCCAATAGTTTAGCGAACATCCCAGAAGCTCAAGGAGCTCAGCTTCCTTCAGTTCCGTCCGAAGTTCATAGAAACTCAGAAAATAAGGAGTTTGTTCCAGTTACTAGAAACTTATATAAGCTTCTGATCACCGCTCGTAACTACCGAGAAGCGCTAGGATTGTCTCTAAAGCTGTAGCATATGCAATTGAATAATACAATACATAAAAACGGTTTTTGCAAAAATCAAAGATTGTTGAATCTATCTTCAAGGTATGATCGGTTTCTCCTTGAAAGCTTATCAAAACTGCTATATTAAAATGTATCCGCTTCCCAAGCGATCAGCTTGAATATCCAGATCCCCAGTAAACTTGCCGAAAATGTCTATACAACAGGTTTCTGTGAAATTTATCTGCATGAGCTATTTTCGTGTACTAATCATGACCAATCTATCAACATACCCGTTGTACACTCTGGAGACTTCTTTAGTTATCATTTCCGAGCAATCGAAATACGAAATCGAAATTTGTCAACAAGTTGTCGTAAATCCACAACAGTCACAATTCCGGTTGCTTCTCATTTCGAACTAGCGTTCTCGGAAAAATATAAGGGTTGTAAAAAAACTAAAAGAATCATTTGATATTCACTAATGACACGAAAAGCAATTCGCTTCGTGTTTTGGAACGGTTTTATTTGTTACAAATTGATCCAGGATAGATCAAAACATATACCAGATTTAAAATGATGCAAAAAAGATCCGGCATAAAACAAAATTTACAACATCTGTGAAAATGTTTTTGTGTTTGGTCTAAAAAATAAATCTCTTCACAATTTGGACCACCGTTGAAGATGCCCTAAGGTTGAAAATTTTGTAGCAAGCACAATCATCCCAAACAGACCTTCGTGGATTGACTAGCAGTCATACCTTCAGTTTCTGCTTGGCAGAACCATGTCTTTATCTCACCACGCCAGCTAAGATTGCCACGATCAATATAAAGTAACATCAATTATGAAACCGCAGACAGACGTTCTAATTCGAACAACCCAATTCAAATTTGTTGTGTTAAAATTCAAATCGAGTTACGTTGAAACCTTCTGTGTAGTAGGGCCGCCTAGTCAACTTATTGCTACACTAAATCTAACAGTTTGACTGGCAACCCTTTTTCCTTTACCAATGCAAACCAAGGGTAAGACAGCTCCTCATCGCAAGGGATTTCAGAGTTGCTTTTGAGGTTCCTCGAGTAACTCCCGCTGCTCAACAAGCGAGCGCTGTCATTTTTTTTCTCTCTGTTTTTGCACAGCAGCTGTCAAACCAACCGACGCAAGTACAGTAGCTCTCGAGTGTGCACAATTTGAAACTATTTTCAATGATTTTAATTTTCTCTAATTAACTCTGTTTTTGAAAACAAGCTACATTACATATCTGATATTCTCGTACAATTTGCTATCGTGTTTAAAATCTGTATCCACATTAATCCACACACCTTCAGCATTGTAACTCTTTGAAATATTGCATCGGTGGGAATGAAAATAAATTCCACTGTGGTGTTGCTCGAGAGTCTATCATGAAAAGACTTTGCGATCGATAGTTACATTTCATGTTTATTATCTGGCGCGACGAACGATAAACAAGTGCGCGAGCGAATTTTTTACGGGCGTATCGGCAAATTCTGACTTGTCAATACGTGGACCTTGCATTTGAACATTGGATTGGCCTAGATCCATTGTCCACGATGTGCTCAACTCATTTTCGGCACCGTTTGACGGTGGAGAGGAAACCGAGAAGTGACAAAAACATTGGACGCGCTGATCCTGTCATGAACCTCAAAGGTGAAAAGGATAACTGCACCAGTCGGCCTGCAGTCGGCAAAGGCGCAGCTACAAAGCAACACCATGCTGGAGGTGGCTGGGCTCGATTCCCGGTCTGGTCTAGAATTTTTCGTTCAGGAAAACTTCTCGACTCTCAGCATAGCGGTATGATTGTACTTGCCATACAATCATACTAATGCAAAATGGTAACTGGCATCGAAAGCTCTCAATTAATAACTGTGGAAGTGCATTTAGAACACTAAGTTGAGAGCAAGCAATAAGCTAATTGTGAAAGTAATAGGCTTGAAATGCTAAAGAAAAAGAAAGAAATACCCCACCATCACTGATCCATCCTGTGGCTCCAATGTCTACATACATAGATTTGTATTCAGCATCCACCATAACCATTAGAATGAACTGCTTTTTGGTTTGACGCTCTTTGCAGGAATTTTAAGCTAACGTGCTCACTGTCAAACGTTCCAATACAATTTCAAATTTGCCATTTTTCTTCAAGATCACGTGAAACTAACAGCCATTCCTCTTCGAAATAATATACGAGTTTTAAATAAACCTGTCATTTCAATTTCATTGAATTTTTGCTGCTCCGGGGTACATACGAATAAGTTGAAACCAGAGAGCAATGACTTTAATCGACTTCCCAGAACTTATCTGAAAAACTTCCCTGAACCTCTCAGAAAAACTTCCAAAAAGTTCTCAGAAAAACTGCCCCAAAGATCTCTGAAGAACTTATCCGAAGTGCTCTGTAGAATTTCACTGAAGTTCTGTGAAGAACTTCCCCTAAGATCTCTGCAGACCTTCACCTAAGTTTTCTGAAGAACTTCCCTGGAGTTTTTGTAAGAACATCTCCGAAGTTCTCTGAACTTCCAAAAAGAACTACCCTGAATTTCTGTGAAGAGCTTCCCTGAAGTTCCATCGGAGGAACTTCCTTAAACTTCTATAAAGAATTTTCTTGAATTTCTGTGAAGAACTTCCTTGAAGTTTCTCTGAAGAACTTGTCTATACTTCCTTTGAAGAATTTCTCTTGAATTTCTGTAGAACTCAGTTCTCTGAAGAAATTCTTCGAACTCTTCTGAAGAACTTTCGTATATTTCTTTGAAAAGTTTACCTGAACTTCTCTAAATAACTTTCCTGAATTTCTCTAAAGAACTTCCATTTACTTCTCAGAAAAACTACCCTGAACGTCTCTGAAAAATTTCGCTGAACTAGAAATGCGGATTTTCATAACCCAACCCTTCTGCAGAAAATCATCAATTCCCTTGTCTTCCAGACGAGCAATCCACGATATTGTCCAGATTTTGCGAGTTTTTCCTTTTTATCCGCCTTTTCAATATAATGTACACAGCAACTGCAACCTTAATGTAAGCTTTGGACTACAAAGCAACTATTACTTGAGAACACATGTTTTCTGCAAACCATGCATTGAACATCAACAAAATATTAAAATGAACTGTAGAATTTTGTTCAAACTGAAAATTTATGAAACCAACAATATTTCCAGAATTTTCTGACTTTGAATTTGACTCCACTCATGACGTTCTGTTCAGTAGTTTTGCCGTATTTTCTGAAAGCCGCAGACCAATAGTTTTTGAACTCTTCTAAGGCACTCCTTACCACTCTTCATGAAGTTACGCTTGACAACAACCCAGTAGCTTTCGATTGGATGAAGCTGTGGACAATTGAGACGATTGATGTATTTCTCAATAAAATCTACTCCATTTTCTAGCATCTTTTGTATTGTGGTTTTGGCGAAACGGTGTGGCGTCAAAACAGGCCAAAACAAAGCAGGGACCTTGTCGAGCTTGTACAATGGAAGCATGCTTTTCTGCAAACACTCAGTACGGTAAACTTCGGTATTTATCGTACCTATAGTGTAGAGAAAGTCATTACTTGGAGCCGCTGGAACAAATTGCTCACAAATACTAGAACCTTCTGGCCAATATTTTCCATCTCGAACAATTTTCGGAGATGCTCACATTTCTCCGATGCCCTTGGTGTAAAATTGCGGTCCTGGAAGCGATCTGAAGACCTCTTTCACGTATGTTTCGCCATTGATCGAAACATTGTTCTTATGAGTCTTCAGGTTATAGCGCTGCTTGATTTTTATACCATCCCGAGCAGGAACGAACAACTTGATAACTGGCCTTGGTATTCAAGAGCTCAGATTAAGAGGTAAAATACCTGAGGATAATACTATAACATTGTATTCCCAGGTATCCGAAATAACCAGTTTTGTTATTCAAGAGATATTTTGCTTGCAATGCTTCGGTATTTTACCCCTTAATCTAAGCTCTTTAATACCAAGGTCAGTTATCAAAATCCAAAATTAGTTATTCATATGTTGTTGTCTTCTGCTTGGGATTCAGACTGAGGACTCAACCTTTTTTTGTTCCGAAGGATGAGGTTGACTTCTTTTAGATTCAGTTTTCGGTCAACTGGACCTGGTTTTCTTCAACTTCTTGACAGCTTATCTGACAAATAGTGTTATCCGAACTAGTTGATGATAGATTTTACGCTGTTGTGATGAATTTCGAAACGGAAATGGCACCACTTGAATATTAACACTCTTCTCGATTCCCAGCATTTCGAAAACAATCACTGTTTACTGAAAGTTCAAACCAGCTCAATTTGTTGACAGATAATCGCATCAAGTCAAGGTAGGTTCAGACCGATTGTCTTATACGTGTATGTGTGAGAGCATCAAAAACGTTGCCAGTTTATGTTCGATGTAATCCTTGTTGCGTGACAATGACTGCTGCAGTGAATCCCGTGGAGTAATAATATTGCGTTCATATGTGACTTCCGATCGAATTTTCTAGTAAGTGCAAAAACCTGCTTATACATCAGCACAAGGTAACACTTAGAAGGCTGCTTAAAAGTTCACATTGAACTTGTACGGTCTCTTGTAGATTCCTAAGAACTGACAATGGAATTCTGGTACAGCTCGATTGCTGCTTAAAATGTTCCATGAGTCTATCGAATACGGAAGTCTCTATAGCCTATAGTTGCTCTTTCGGCTGCAAGAAAGATCTTTCAGAATTTTATTTAAACTTCATGGACCTTATGGCTTATGGAGATGATGGAAAGTTTAGGGAAGATAAACGGAAACAGCAGAGCTATACATGAAGTCTCCCTTACTGTTGCATTATTAGACCATTTCAAAATGAATAAATTGGCAACCTCCACAGTGTGAAAGCATCCTGTGAAAGGACAGAGATAGCTATACAAATCTCACATAAAGACATCGACAGACTGAGGAAAGAGCTATGAAATGCGATAATTAGATACTTGTTTTCAATCAAATACAAGCTAATGCTCAACTCGTCGAATCTATTTACCGTCTGTTTTTCGAATGTCAATTGACTACTACTCTAAATGATGCTTCCAAGCCATCTTTGATCGATCGACACTTACTGAAATTTCTACATGATGCCGTTTGTTTATTTTGTATAAGCGAACCATGTAGAGTTTGCTCATTTCGATTGCTTCGATTGACATTGCTTGAATGTATTGATGCTCCAATTTGGTGTATTTTTTGTATTTCTGTACTGCAAAGCAAGTAGAAGGTTGAAAAATGTGCGTCTAACAAATTCCAATCTCAGATAGAAGTTGAGACAAGAGTATCAGTCCGTTCATTTTAGCTATGACTGGCTATAATACCGACTATCCTGCCAACTACCAGATGCAATATGAATAATGCCTACCGGTGGCAGAATTTTCCCAGTCGAGAATTACGCATTATGAATAAAGTTCAGCTCTTCATCTCATATTTTCCTCCGTGAAAGGAAACTCGCTCACTCCCACGCCCCAAATCCCCATAACTTCGAAACGAGGCCATCAAATATTCATGTAACACTTTTCAGCGAGCAGAGTAAAGGTTCAACTTTCTCGTAAGCTGAGCATTCCTCAAACAGCATACATCAGCGAAATAGACATCCTATTTTTCCCCCCCGGTTCTAGTTTTTGGAAAACGTCATTAGCTTTGCTACCTCAGCTCGTTACATACGACCATTCATCGTAATGAGTCGACCGTGTAAACGACACTTTGGCATGGTGTTACTTAACGCGCAGCAGAAGGCCCTAAACGTGACGCCACCGAGTCCCGTCGTAGCGTCGCAGTTCGGGTTCAAAAACCATAAACCATTTCTGCTACTCTTACGTCAACTAACGAAGGACCGTGTGAGTAATTTTCCTCTCGCTACTTTATTGTGCTATTTTATGGGATAGAATGGAAGTCATAGCAGTAGCTAATTGCCTCTAACCCCCGAATGGCAAGTGTAATAATAAAGTCACTGCTACAGTAGTGATTGATTCTTGTCGCCCAAGTGATCTGATCCGGATGGTGGGATCAATTGCTGGAAATTTTGTGCAACCCGGCGCGGAGTAGCGACTAGCGTATGACTGCTGATGTAGAGATATGGCTATATGGCTGCCTGCCAAGGGGGTTGATGATTGCCACACATCAGAAGCAGTATAGAGCTTTTCGCCTTTGATGGCTTCATTTTCCATATAGGTACTTAACTGTATGTGGAGCTTACTGAATCAGAGGTTAAATTATACTTCAAAGCGCTTCGAGAGACTTCCACCTGGATGGGAATCGGTTTGATGCAATCGCTGGGAGTGCAAGTATCATCGGCAGTTCAAGTGCCGAGCTTTAGTTAGAAAAAATGTTAAAAACTTGAATTGGTTTGGACACAACAGCATTGGATTGCATTGGAACAAGACCGATACGACTATTCAATCATTCAGCGTCAATATTATTACACAGAAAACAGTAATGAATTTTAACTGCACAGAAAAAAAGAATTAATTCCAACAAACGCGTAAAATTTCCATTTTTTCTAAGCCACAGGAGGCGAAAAAACGAAATTGTTTGCAATTTTCCATGCGCCATACAACAATGTTAACATTCTTTCACTCAACAGGCTAAATTCAGGTGTTATCTGTCTTTAATTTACACGAAATATCCCATTATTTTCTGCCAAATCTAGCATTCCCTTTATGTGCATTAAACATAAAATTAGATGTTTTTTTTAATCTGTATACTGATTAGTGATCCTCATATCAAAAGGTATGCGAAAATTTGATTCGAAGGTTTGGTAACGAAGTTTATTTTGTTCACAGAGGCTCTAACATTTGCTCCAAAGCAAGATATGCTCGTTTGGCTCAGATTTAACAGTTCTCACTGCTCGATGGGTTCAAAAATGCTGCTTCTGCTCTCCTACCATCAGGATCACGTCTAATGACCATTATCTCTTTTAAGAGATTGGTGATGCCCAGGGGAAGTGACACAAGTTTAACAAGCTAGAAAATCCCTAATGCCCCACTTTGCAGCTTGTGCAACCTACAAATGTTTCAAAAAATCTTTTAAACTTTTTGGAGTTCGCAAGCTTAGAATAGTTGGGATACATGAGCTAAGATTAATGTATATGCTGATTTCACACAGATACTAAGGAAGATTTAATTTTCTGCATTAACCTATTCACGCTTATTCAAACAGAATGCTAGATTTAGTAGAAAATAATGGAATATTTCATGTGAATTTTAGTCAGATAATGCCTGAATCTAGCCTGTTGTATAAAAGATTGCAAACATTATTGTATGGCGCATGGAACATTGCAAACAATTTCGCAGTTTACGCCTCCTTTGGCTTGGAATTCAACGAGGGGGATTCTACGCGCTAGTATTTTTTTTTTTTTTGTTCAGATCACAATAACGTATGCAATAAACAAAATGGGCTAATTTGAGATGACAATGATAAAAAAGAACTAAAAACCAAAATACAATGGAATACATGTTTTTTTAAATCCAAAGTTTATTGAACCTTTCGCGAAAATGGCCTAAGGGCAGTTGGTCGGAACCTTAGCCATGACCGATCAAAAGATAGATGTTAGCATGTTCTTCAGCTATGCTTTTGTGGCCTTGGCAATCAACTGATTCTTCGTTCTGGCCATGAAATATATGTAGTAGACCCCCCAAGTAGCACACTTGGGGCATCATAGCACAAAGCTATGATAATGCTTCGTTGATGCTATTTTGCATTCGAAATGCTTATTACAGGCTACAAGCATTTAGATAGCATTTGAAATGCATCTTTACAACAGATAGAATCCAAGATGCTGATATAATGCTAATATAATGCTTGTAGCATCGGGAAAGGTGGCTTTAGGATTGATTTACTGCATATGCTAATGCATATTGGTTACCTGTTACGTCTTGATGAAAGCCATAATTTTCATCAGGCACTTCGTATTGTACACCTCTACGTTCAGCACAAGCCCCAAATGAAAGAACAGCAACGTGGGCATTCCCTTCTCGTTGATCGTCAGCCATAGAAGAACCTTCATCGGGAAAATACCTTCTTGGGACGTGGGACGATGAGGCCACCTTGACTTCGGTTTTCCTTTTTAGCTTCTGGTCCACTTTACGGTCGCTCAGCACTGCCAGGTGGTTGGAACCAGGCTTCCGTTCGACGCTCTTGCCTTTCTCCAGTAGCAATATGAAATTGTAAATGCAAAATTGGTGATATTCGGCCGACACGAAAGTTTCACGATATTTAACTGCTTGGCTCCAGGGTGGAGCTGGTAGTACGAATAAACCCATAAACGTAGTTACTTGACTGTTTTTGCCGTGGCTACTGTAATTCAAATGATAACAAAGACTATTGTATATATTTATGTAAACAACAGAGTTGCTACGATTGGCAATGCATTGATTATAGCATGGTTATGGCATGATTATTCCCTAAAATCAGTTTCTTTGTCTTATAGCGAATTCGTTTTTGATCCATTTCCAAACCAGATCGGGTATCAAAACTGGGTCGGCTTGTTGTGTGTTAAACGTTAGTGTGTATGGTTTTACTTGCAACTCGTATCGGATTGAGGTTTGTACTGACAATACGTTCGGGTAACGCAGGTTGGAACTGGTTTCAACCGATTTTCAAACGTATTTCGGTAAAAATCGTAAATAATTTCTCATTGAATACGACATTTGCCAGTTTTGGTCTCAAGTACAGCATAGAGTATCCAATTTTTTCACATTCGATCCTAGAATAGTTGAATTAACATCTGATTTTTTTAACAAATGTACGTTTGACCAGGTCGGAAATGGAATGCTGAAGGCTGGTCCACAGTTGATACGTGTCTATTGTCGGTAAGCCTTGAAAAAATTTCATTTCCGTCACTTTCCTCCATCCAGTACGCAATTCAAAAGTAAGGTAGAGTACTACATCAACCTAGGCGCCCATTTTGGCACATCAAAAAGTAACATAATGATTTCGGAATTAGCTACGGTTAACTACAAACCAAAATTTAAATGAACTGATTGTATATGCAAAACTTTGAACACTATCCGCATATTTTGGATATGAAATTGGCCTATTCACCAGAAGCATTATTTCAGTTATTAGCGTTTGTATTTGATATTATATTAAGAAAATCATTTGAAAAACTTTAAATTTGTTTAAACGAGACACAGAAAATGTTATGATGATGTTGGTGATGAAATACTACCATCTATTGTAGCAAGATCACTTCCCATAGCAGTGGAATAATCTGAAAAACGATTTGATCGGAATTCTATGGTTGTTTTTGATTATCAAGCTCCTGTACGAAGAGGCAAAAACGTTTGAGCGGGCCCGTAAGCAGAGACAAACCCACAGCACTAGAATCGAGCCCTCGATTGACAGAAGAAACCCAACAGATGAGGTCGTAGAGGCCGCCCTCGTTTCGCGAAATGATAACAATAGGAAGGAGGCAATCCCATGCTCCCTATCCAAATCGTTTAACTTGGGTGCCCTGATGGTCCCTCACTTTTCCTGTTATATATACTATCTTGGATATTTGGTATATTTTGTATTGGTCATTTGATTGCTTATCTTGTGTTCTTTACTTATTGCTCTGTGTTGTCTCGGTGTTTCTGCATTTGAAGAGCTGCCTTAAGGTAAAGGCCTATGCTCGAAATCATAGGATAGAGAAGAAAACAGGAGAAAAAGAGAAAGCATTAGTAATTGGTAACATGCTATGCGCATGTTAGATTTTCATGGTGATATTCTCACAACGGCCGTTCAGAATGGTTCAATGGATGCATATGAGAGATCATTCCCGATGAACTCCAACTCGTTAACTCAATTCCAACGTGTTGGGTTATAGAAGACCAGAAACGTTTACAACGTGCTACATTTGGGAATAGCAGGACATTGATTCCCCATCGCATCTAAAAGTCATCATTACAAGCTGTCTATTTGGTTCAGACAGTTTTGAAGGTTGATGTCTGTTCACACATGAAATTTTCCGCGACAAAGTCGAAAGAACGCGCCCATACCTCTTCCTGAACCGAAGTGTAAGAAGTACATTACTTTTACTCTTATATGAATAAAGTGAATATACATCAACGTGTGTATACTTTTTATTCATATTGAATAGTAAAAAATGATACTTTCTTCTCCTTTTGAGATGTGTACTTTTTTTCGCATACCGGAAAATAAATATTGCTGAGTATTGCTGAAAACGTCTCAATCCTGTAATTCAAATTCGAAAGTAAAAAAGCTAAATTTATTTACACAGCCATGTTTATTATTCACAAACATATTGGATAATTCTTCCATTTTCTAGACTGCAACAGCTTAAAACAGTTCTGGAGCTTGAACACGGTGCTTACCAAACAAATGCTAATTTGGATATGGCGTCAGCTTCAAGGCACGGACAGAGTTAGTTTTCTTTTACTTTACTTTTTACGTATTTTTTGTCACCGTTGACATACTTGAAAAGAAGTAAAAAATACTCTTCATTCGGGTATAAGAACTAGCTCGAGTCTCAAAATTTGTTATCAAGATGAACTCAATAATTACAAAACAAGTTCTTATTATCGTGTTCAATGAGCACTTATTTATCATTTGTTTTATTATTTTATCTGTTAATCGTCAGACTATAGAATAAATCAGTAATCAAACTGATAACCTGGAATTACATGGAAAAAAATCTGTGCCCATATTCGTGAACGGCAGTCATGAATTCGAGAACAAGCAAAAATTCACCGCGAACTCAATCACGTAATCGGGAACTAGTTCACGATTTCGGCCAAAAATCATGAACTTGGTATGAACTCTGGCAGAAACCGTTTACTCGTTTGAGTCAAATGTAAACTGCCTTGGTGAAATCAATATCTAAAATATATCAATTTATATCAATAAATCAATGACTCTACAAGTCATATCAAATCAATGGACTCCAGATCCATGGACTATTCAGGTTGCTTACAGCACTAGTACCCATAATATCATATCACCTATCAAAAGCCTTTCTCATTCTTTTTTTTCGATACGTGCAATTCCCATAAGATTGATGTTTCGTGTATTGAAATAGGGTATTCTAGATTTCTCTGTAATTAGAAAACAAGAAGATGTAGTTGTGAAGAATTTGCTTATGCCATATTAACGTGACTCTTGCGAAGGCTTTCAGAATCCTATAAATCGAACACATCAATATGTAGGCAGGGACCAACGACTTGCCCGGCGAAAGAAGACGTGATCAGAGGTATTTCGTCTTCGAAAATCTCAACCACACTGACTGGAATCGATACCAGACTCACTGGAGTGAGAAGCACGCTTGCCACTACACCTCCAGAGCCATCGGTTGCGGGGAAATGACAATTATGGAAGTTCACGCATCATTTATATGGCTAGGGGTCTATTCATAAACCACGTAGACTCATTTCTGAAAATCTCAGCACCCTCCCCCCCCTCCTCTTCACAGTAGACTTTTTTCCATACATTTTTTTTTATTTTGAATGGAGCGTAGGCTTTGGTCAGACCCGCCTACTCCCCCCAGAAAAGTTACGTGGTTTATGAATAGCCCCGGGTGTAAAAGGACAAATGACCAGCAAAGGAAGGTTGAGTATTTGAATAATTTAACAACTGATCATTTTGATTTTTGAAACTTTGATCCGGCAACAAGTTTTTTTTTAGCTAGTTCGTTTCTTTATGAGGCTCAAACGTGTGTAACACTTTGCGATGCCGATATTCAAAATTGTTATTTGCGATAATTTGTCTCTATGGTGTTAGTAAAACGGCACCAATAACTCGTGGCTGGCTCGAGGTAAATGGGTCACATTATTGTTTGTAAGAGGCTAGGAAGGTAAACTTAATTCAGTTAATATATGATGATCATGGTTGTGGTTTCCATCAAGTCTTCGGTTCCTATAGACCCTTTCTGGAGCCAAACAGCTAATGGTTGGGCAAAAGTTTGCTGGGCAGGTTCAAGTAGCACGGAAACAAGAGGATAGTATATCTGGGACACAATGGTGGGAAACCTACTGGAATTGGAGGTGTGATGACATTACACATTAAAGTCAGACAAACAAAGAAATTTGTTGATCGCTTGCATGTAGGGAATATCACGAATCAAGGGTATATAACAGTCGTGCTCTGAAGGCAGCATTATCCGGGCAATACCAAAAAGTGTGATCGATGTCATCGTAGCCGGATCCGCACCTACAAGCGTCAAGCGAGTACTGCTATCGACTAGGTTAACTCTATAGAGATGTGCGTCAAGCGAGTAGTGGTTGGAGATAACTCTTGACATCACACGAATTAAACCACGACTTACATCCAGAACTTTGAACCACGATCTCGACAAAACATTTGTAAAAATGGAAAGTAACCACCGCTCAAAAGAATTACTTGTTTAATCGTTTTGCCAATTTGGACGTACTAATGGAAAACATTCTTCATCTGAAATTCTTCTTGCAAACATCTCGCCTTCTTGTGCGCCCACCAGGGATAAGGTGCGACGCAAATCTCTTTGAGTGCAGCACGCGCTGCTACGAGACAGCACATTAAATTCCAAAGAGGCGTGAAAGTGCAGTCTGTACTCCCGTGTACCCTCACGGCCAGCCGATTCAACTCAGTTTTGAGTCGTTTTTGACTCACTTTCGTCAAAAGTGGAGTCACTCAAATTTGAGAAAACGTTACTGGCAGTGGCAAGTTGACAAATCAAAAATATCTATCCGATTTGAGTCGATGTTTTTGATATGTCGATTTGTCAATGCCAGTTACATTTACTCAAATTTGAGTAACTCCACTTTCGACGAGACCCAAGTAACAATTTTGGTTTTATAAGGGTTCTGAAGAGCATGAATTAGACTTCAAGAATGCTATAAAACCATGATAAACCAGCAACGTTCCTTGGGAAGTGAATCAAAAACGACTCAATACTGAGTTGAAACGGATGGCCGTGCTTGTTTTGATGTGCGCCGCACATCTCATTTAGAATTTGCTCTCATCTCTTTGGGCATTAACGATTGCACTCTCCCGTGTCGTCTCCGTGCAAGCACAAGTGCAAAAAACAGACACAGCGGCAGGCCCGACTAGTTTGTGAATAAGGATTTCAATATGAAATTTTCTCTACAAACCCATACAATGCCTTTTTGTTACTAGAATCACAAATTTTCATTTTGCTACCATTAACCAGAGGATGAGCCAAAGCACAGAGTAAAACACAGAATAAAGCACAGTGCATTACACTATATCTCTGAAAGAGAAGTGCCTATGCGGCTTTCTGTCTCTCGTGCTGCTACGAAATCTCTCACACGTTCCTTTTGTGCGCTCTTCTAAAACAGGGAGACGCACTCTTGAAGATTGGGTGAAGCACTTGTCTATTTTGCACTGCTCTGTGTATTTTGACAATCCCTGGCGCCCACCTTTGCCAGAGAGTCCGCCTTCTCATTGCCTGGAATTGAGCAATGTGAGGGGACGCATACAAAGGTAATCCCAAATGGATTGATC
>JASCZW010019249.1:0-14071 GCA_034211315.2 Aedes japonicus
CGATGTATTAAATTTAATAAACACCCGTTATTTATACAGTCTTGACTATTCAATGCAAAATCTCGTATGTCCAATCACTGTTAATTTACACTGATCTTTAGATGGTTTTTTAACTTTCTCACGCCTAACAAAATGCTAGTAAGTTTTCTAAATAAACTCTATTTGTTTTAGACTACGAGCGTTCAGACTACGAACCATATCACTTGATATAGCGAATCTTGATATGAGCCGTCAGATGCATTATTTCCAGTGAATACTAAATGTACGAACATTGATATGAAGCTAGTCTATATCAAGTGAGATAGCTCGTAGGTTGGAAATAACATTGAAAAAATTTACCGATTTGTTAAATATGAAGAAAATATGAAAGTTTGAAGGTTACCTTGCCCAGCCATATTTAATACATTACCTAAGCATAGATAAATAGTTGTGTTTTATTGCCAGTATTCACTACAATATGTAGTTTATTTTTGGTAGCCTTATATCTCGGAATATGTTTTTGCTAGATTTTAATCCCAGTGCATTTTAAATGTGGCTGGATTTTTTCTTTTCCGTGTCGAAATTCCGCTAATCTCAGCCCTTTGAAATTACATGAGAACAAAATGCTTGGACAAGATTCCCGAGGGAGTCCCGGACAATTACAATACAATAATATAAAATAACATTAAAATCTTTATCCGACCATGAATTTTATTGTTCATGAATCAGATAGAAGGAAAATGGGTACAATAGTCATTACAATAGGTCTACAGTTCCCCCGTTTTCTATTAGAAGTCTCAGTTTACATTAGATTCTGTTGTGGTAACAATTACTCCTATTGTCATCTTATCGTGGTGAATAATATTATTAATTGCACATACTATAGATTCTATTGTATGGTTACAATACATTCAATTGTAAATTTATGAGATTCTTTTTTTCGGGATAGGCTACCTTTACCATTTTTAATTTCAGGAGAATCAGTGTTTTGAGTTATTGTTTTGCTTCGATAAGACATACTTTGTCAGGAAGCAGATGATGTGTAAAACCATTTTTGACATGTTTTAGTGCATCAATTATTTTCCACACCTCGCTGGTTCGATTACCATTATTTGTGGTATCAATATGTACATTAGCGATGGAAATTTTCTCAACATTTAAAGCGGACATTTCATTATTTTTAAATTCAAACTCACTCGCGAAATTGCCAAAAGTCTAAACTCGAGAATGTACACTGAAGTTTCTAGAACGAAACGACAAAGCTGATCACTGTTTCACACACACACCTTCTGGATGGCACATCTCATTGAGAGGCCATAATTTGTCATCAGTAATAAAAGCAAGTTTGTGAAGGGCTAATGAACTTACCTGAAGGGATGCATATACGGTGAACATTTTTATCGGCGCGCCTCAAATTTCCCGACGGCGCGGGCAAAAAAAATGTCGAAAATTGTGGCGGCGGCGCTATAAAATCGTCGTCGGCGGCGGCGCACAGGTCTAATATGCATGCTACCCAACACACGTGAAGTGCTGTCAAATGACCTACTTCATTTTTGGGTACAGTAGTGGATAGTGTTAGCTTGTTTATATTTTTTCTTGATTAAAATCAGTACGATCAGTACGATTGTGCATATGACAGATGGGATTAATTTTTTCGTGATATTATTAAAATAGATACATAGCAGTGGCAACTTTTCCGTATTAAATTGGAAGAAAATAATCAGAATCGAATGTTTTGTGTGTTGCTAAACGATTAACGGTAAGTGAACGAATAAATTGTGAATAACTTGTGTACTCAGTGTTCGGTATTCAGTACATATTCACCGATTTCCACTGGAGGTTTGCTTATTGAGTTCAAGATAGGTTCCGCTTCCCTATAAGCCTTTGATCGGATGGTCATTTCAAATAATTGACACATGAACATGAAAATAATTTTTGAAATTCCGTTCTGGTTGATCGATCATTTTCCGTGGGTCTGCGTGCTTTGAAAACACAACTTGGGAGTTCATGTCAATCAGAGCCGTTTCACTTGAAACATCAACTAATGGCCACCATACGAGGCTTGTTTCCCAAGTCAACTAGATTATCACAACCAGTGCAAAAACCAAGCGCCGTATGTCGTTCAATTTTCCGTCTGCCATTGTTATTCACTGAGAAGCGAAAAAGTAGGTATCCTGGCATGGTCCGTAGCCATTTCCTAGGAAGTAATTAGACACAAGTGTCCTTGCGAATACTGTCATTGTGTGCTTGTGCTCGGCGAAGTCCTCGTCTGGTAGCGCATGTTCTTCCAATTGAAATGATTCAATTTCGGCTTCCGACCATTGTCGGACCATTCATAATCGCCATTGTTATTCGGAATGGCCAACTGAGGAGATGGAGAATCTTTGCCTATGCATGTGATTTAGGTTAGCGCTCGAAGACTTCCGGGGAATTATATTTTTCACATCACCTTCATTATAATGTTAGCATCGATGCGAAATTGCTACATTTCCTCATCAGGTTAGAACGATAAAATTGAACAACCAAGATCGAAACCATTCGGTGCGCGTTCACTGAAAAATGACTAACAAGCGCGCATGTGATGCGGCAACATGGAAGGCAATGGCAACCAACGCGAATCGGTCGAGTCGTTTCGCACAATGTTTGCTACGATGGCAAAATTATTTGCCCATTCAATTATATCGACAACATTGTATTGAAGTAGGCTCTCTTTTTCTGTCGTCGCCACGTGGGAACGATTCAGCAGAACATTGTCAACATTAGTCGAATTGTGTGTGGTTTTCGGTTTCTCAGCTATGCCACAATGTTTCTAAAGTTGTTTTGGAAGTGTTTATGGAGAACAGACCGTCATGGGAATTGCTGCGGGACCAAGTTGATATTCCAGTTCCCAGGTGAACCGATTCATTTTGAAAAATTCGATTGATGAGACTTACTTTATCAAGCACGAAGTCGAATCTTCATCCGCACATCACTTCATGAGGGCAGTTCCGAAACCGCATGAAATGCAAATAACCGCAAATAACGACTTCCAACACAATCGATGCTGATGGTAATGGCAAAATTGACTGAAACCGATTGCCGTTTTCTCCCATTACAAAGTTGCCAATGGTTGCATCAACCTTGAACACGTAGCTGCCTTCTAGAGGGGAAACCCCTATCGAACAGGAGACATTCTCCGGCGGTGGTCGTCTCGAAAGACTACTTTCCGATGGCACCACAATCTGGAAACGATTTTTCGAGAGAGAAAACGGAAAACTTACCCAACCGCTTTTCACCCACTTGATGAAAACTATTTCCAACTATAATGACAACTGATTCCACATCCAAACGACGACACGGAGACAGCAGCATCGCCATTGTTAAAGCAAGTTTTGCGGTGGTTGACACTCGAACAAAACGGACAACCAGTTTACAGAAGGTGTTTTTTTATTCAAGGGGGAGTGAATACTTTCAAATTGACTCAAAGTATGCGACAAATGGAAGCGTATAATACACATGCGGAATAGTTGAGGAGGTTGGGTTCAAGGCGCAAAAAGCAATGACAGAAATAAATGTCGGCAAGTAGTTTTCATACGGTCCAATGTCGCAAACGTAAACAATGGCTTCTTCCGCAAATTTCTTGAAAATGCAAACTCGCTCAAGTAAACTACCACTTCGATTGTAAAGTTCGATGATTAGGTTAGCATTCTCCCCTAACGCAGATGAAAATATTTGCACCAACGAACCGAACACCCAGTATAAAGACCACAGAGAATATAAAATAGCCAACTGCTAATCAATACTCTAATCATTAACTGTGGGCTTCATCGTCAAGCGCTTAGCGGCGTCACCCGTTGTTTGTCATGAAGCGGTGGTTCGATCCCCACTCCAGCCAGTGAAATTTTTCGCAAAAAAACTGAAAATGTACATTCTGGTCCACTGGGTGTTAAGTTAAGTTGTCCGTTTTAATTCGCTCTGTGTTTGATGTTCAGTCTCTACAACCTTGAGATGAAGATGGTGTTAATTTCTATAAACACACTTTACCACAACACAACCAAAGTGTTATTAATTAAATTGCAATGAAAGTATAATTCTCTCCCGCTAGTCGAATGGACAACAGCTCTGCCTACTTGTGATTCACTCTTCGTTGATTGAGTGGCTATGGAAATACGACCCAGTAGGATCGCCAGATGATAATGTTCGGAGACGAGATAGCATTCATTTGAACAGAATCTTTCATTGTCTTTTGGTTCGAATAACAGTGTTGGAAGTTTTGTTAAGTATGTACCGTCTGGGAAAAATCGGCCTAATCGATTGATTTTTTAATTTTCCTGTCACAGGTATCCGATAAAAGGTCGGTATCGTGTTCGAAAGAAATTTCTTTTTCTATCCCAAACCCATGTTGAATTCTGTTAACTGAAACGGAAAAGTAAAGAATGGAATATAAATTTCTGCAGCAGTATCCACTTGAAAAGAACGAAAAATAAAATTGAAACTTGTAAGGTTCCCACGCAAACTAATGGGAGCTGTCACTTTTACGTTCGGAAAAATGTTCCGCTCGATTATTCCGTAAGTGAAGGTGACATTTCTTTCCATGCAGATAAATTGTCAAAATTCCGCTTGGTAATATTGAACAAAATTCCGTAACCTCTTTACTTTTTAAGTCGATACTGGGCTAAAGTTGTGACAATTTTTCAGGACTATTGACACAATATGTTATGAACACATTATGAATTTTATATCACATAACATGTGAGACAAACCGTTATCGAGATTTCAGTGGAAAGGGGTATAGCGGTTAATTATAGAAGTCCAGTCGAGCAACTCGACTCGACACTTGTCACTGTAAAGTCGAGTAAAATTACACCATTACAGAAACCGACTGAAACTGATCGAGTCGATAAGGGATGTCAACTGTTAACCATAATGTTGAAACTTTTCCAAATGTCTTTGAAATATTACATCATGTAGTAATTCGGGACTTTCATCAATTTAGCTGTCATTTTTGAGAGCTGAAGAACAGGTATTGACATTTTTCACTCTTGTTTTGTGAATTTCTCTAATGTTTTTGTTGATCAGAAAAACTCATTGGGGTGCTGTGCCAATGTTGCGATTTGAAATACCTAGCGGGGAAGTTATTGATTAATATGTGGACAAGTGTCAATATACATATTTCAAAAATGATACAGAAGAGAGGTTATTATCTAGTCATCACCAATTCATACGTGATTATACTGAAGCTATTGATAGTACTACATAATTCTTTAAACATTTAACATTAAAGGTTGCTGTATAGATATGCGTTGATCGGTCTCACTTTAACGATTTTATCTCTGAAGTTCTCTGACCTTCTGGTAAAGCATTCAATCTTATTCCTAACCTACTGGGTATCCTGAGTAGGGACTTTTTCAGAATCGAGGATTTTTTTTAAATTTTTGGAGGATTCTTTGAACTTTGGAAGAATTTTCAAAACTTTTTTGATATTGATGATTTGCTAAGCTTCTTGTTTTTTTATACTTCTCTGCTAAACTTCAGCGAAGTTTTCTTGACGATCAAATCTCTCAAACGAGGTGAGATGGAAACCAAGGAATTGTGATTCCTACATGAGGTTGTGTCCTAGCTCAAAGAACGATGGGAACGGTTGGGGAGATGGTGTTCACCTATATTTTTATATGGTGCCATAGAGCAATGAATGATTTTAGTGTAGTGACTGCTTCTTCTGTTTGCCAGTGATTTTCCCTTGAATTTCAGGGAACCTCTTTTCTGATCTTCGACAAAGCTCTTTGCTGTCAAAATTCTGGGATGTTTTCTCCTGAACTTTAATCAGGTTTCCTCATAAACGTCTAGACAGTCACTCCTAATTTTATTGTAAATATACTTCTAACAACCCAACCTCACCTTGCAGGAACAGTTCATATTTTTTTGCTGAACTTAGTTACTGTCTAAACTTCTGACGAGTCCCATCCCTAACTGCAAGAAAAAATCTCTCCAAAACTCTGGGAAAGTTCGATCCAGAATTTCTTGAAAAATATTCTCAAATTTCTTGGAAATTTTTTCCTAAATTTCTGAAAAGTTCTCTTGGGAACTTAATGATAATTGTCTTCTGAACTTCGGATAAGTTTGCTCCTGAATCTCTGAGAAATTCCAACTTTAGCTACTAGTAAGTATCTCCTATACTCTGAAAATTTTCATCCTGTTTTTCTCAGAAGTAACTATCCAAACTTTTGGTATTCCTGAGCTTCGAGACTTTGAGCTTCAAGCCTCATTGTAGAACTTCTGAAATGTTCGATTCTGAACTTCAGGAAAGCTTCTAGCATTCATGATTGATTACGAGCTTATTCTATTTGAACATCCGATAAGTCTCATCCTGAACTCCGAGGAAAATTTTATCAAAACTTTGGGAAAGTCTGCTGTAGAATTTCTAGGAGAATTCCCTTAAATTTGTTGAAAGTTTCTTCCTGAATTTCTAAGACGTACTTATTTTGATCTTTTGGGAAGTTTTTCCAGACCTTATGTAAGTTTATTCCTGAAATTCTGAGAAAATCTTGATCAAACTACTAGGAAGTACCCACTGTTCTTCCCGAAAGTTTCTTTCTTTTCTTTGAAGAGGTTTTTTCATGAACTTTGAGAAATCTCATTCTAAAATTCTAAAATTCAGAAATGTTCTCTTTTGAACTTTGGGAAAGCTCTCTAGCATTTCTGGAAAGTTACATTGGGAAGTTTGTTTTGGAACTTCTGATAAGCCTCTTCCTGAACTTCAGAGAAGTTCTCTCTTGAATTTCAAGGACGTTCTGAGCTGTGGAAGTTTGTTTCTAAATTTGTGAGGAAATATTAGATAACGCCCTCCTGGTTAGTTTCTTTCCTGAACTTCGGGAAAGGTTTTTTTCCTGACGTCTGAGAAAACTCCAAAACTTCGGGAATGTTCCAAACTTCCAAGAAGTCGTCTCCCTAAACTTCTTAATAAAGCTCTGAGAAGTCCTCTCCTGATGTTCTGGGAACATCTGTCCTTAACTTCTGGGAAATATGATCTTGAACTTCGAAGATGTTTGGTCCTGAATTTTTCGGTATATTCCTTCTTGAACTACTAAGAGCTTTTCTTTCTATGCTTCAAAAAAATCTAGGACTAATTTCATAAAACACTTAACTCGTGGGTCGATTTGCTAATCCCATGTGCAAATGTACTGAAACAAGGCGTTTAGAAGTACCTTAGGAAAAACCCAAGGTTTTGAGATTAATTTAAAAAACTCATCACATGTACTACTGTTCTGAGTTTCCATCTGGGTTGCGAACTAATGTTAGGATCACAAACGTGAAAATGAAATTTACTTTTGTTATTCCGACTCAAGGTTCATTGGTGGTCCTAATGAATTGAGCTCTTGACTCTACCACTCTCTGTTAGGCATTAGTTTTACTGGCTCCATGCCACAAAGCCTCTTACGATATTCACTTTATATTTAATTAGTTCAATGAGCTATGCAAACTGTCGGTAATTTGTTTTGTTTTTAATGAGATTAGGCATTTTTTGCTAGAAGTAAAATGTTTTTCTGTTAATTCACCTGCAAAAAAGCTGGTTTAGTGTATTTCTTATCTTACTAAACGAGATAACCACGAATCGATAAAAATCGCAGATCAAAACAAACCCTAAACGACGGAAAATGACAGATCTCTCACTAGTTTCTGAGCGATCGATTGAGTCGACCAACTCGACAAAATTTCGTTGATCTGTAATTAGGCTTAGTGACCTTGAACGCACCCACACTACAGCGCCATTAAAAACAAAGGAGTGCAAGTAAGAAGGAAAATGTTTTGGGAGGAAAACAAACCATCATTCCTCTGCATGTGCTAGAAAGGGAAAGGTGACTAAACGTCAAAAAGCCTTATAGCAAAGTCGAGCAAAGTGACGGTCGACTCGATTTCTATAATTCAAGCAAAACAATGCATTAGGTCCTAAGTAACATTGAGAGACTCTTTTTGTCGACTTTCTCTTTGCGTTCCTACGGCTATGTAAAAACATGTTTAACTATTTTCAATATACAGTACGCAGTATAAAGTGTGATAAGGGATCCAATACGTTGAAAACCTCAGCAAATCGTTTAATAGACAAGCTGTTAACCAAAGAGAAAGTCGACGAAGAGAATCTCTCAATGTTACTTAGGACCTAATGCATTGTTTCGCTTGAATTGGCCCCATAATATCCATATCGTCGATTATCGTTCGTTGAACAAACATTAGCTTATTTTCTATTTCAACAAGAATGCATAAATTTTTGTTTTCTGACATATGAAAAATCTTTTCTACCGGACAGGGACACTGCCACTGTGCCATTATCGGTATCTCCCAGAAACAGAAAAAACTTGCCTAAAGAAACACATGTCACCTTCTATTAACATTTGGGAAAAACATTAGTTGCTACATATTTCCTGTTTTTTCCCACTGTATTTACTGCCTACACTGTGTTTTTCGGCTTCCGATCCGCTTTTGCTCTGAACGCGGTACCACACAATCACCAAGTGATTCGATCGGAAGCTTCGAGCACTAGCACACGATCGAATCAGGAAACGAAAATGAATCATCAACAGGAGCCAACGAACGAATCAATAAATTGTACAAGCAAGCAGTGATGAACACGTATACAATTGGCAGGCGACGAAATTCATGCTATGTTCATTCAATGCGTACCCTGGCCCGTCCGTTTTCGGTCTGAGAGGTGAAGCAGAACTTCTGATTGTGTGCGTCTATTGAGTCAAAGAAGAACGTGCAACGAATGATATATGATTCGATGGGAACCATCCTTGGTTGTAGCTTTCGCAAGGTTCTGTTTTTTCTCGATACTGTCCCACCGAGGGTTAACATGAGTTTTGTGTTTCAGAATAAGAAAACGTTCACTTCAAGCAGTAAAACAACGTAATTAATTGCAATTGGCAATCAACCAGTCATATTGCACCAATGGCATTC
The DNA here is from genome assembly GCA_034211315.2 of Aedes japonicus. Lineage (NCBI taxonomy): Eukaryota > Metazoa > Arthropoda > Insecta > Diptera > Culicidae > Aedes > Aedes japonicus. The sequence goes on from JASCZW010019249.1 coordinate 8,914, forward strand.
ATATAAGGTCCGGCCCACCAGGCAGTTTACTTGTGTTGTGTGTGTGCGTGTGTGTGTGTGTGTGTGTGTGTGTGTGTGTGTGTGTGTGTGTGTGTGTGTGTGTGTGTGTGTGTGTGTGTGTGTGTACAATCCAACTCCCACTGTCCGGCAGTGCTTTTATGGAAGAAAAATGTCTGCAGCTATCACGCTTTTATTCTAATCACAAATTGCAAACATTTTTAGCCCGGGTGTTGAAAGGTGATAGCTCTGTTGAGATCCAGTGACCCATTTCAGAATGCCTGGTCACTCACGTCCATTCCGAGGTCACTTTCACTTACAACAAGCCCCGCATAAACACAATACTTATATCATTTGGGTATTTGTACTATATTTACACTTCCACTATCGCAACATGTTCTGTTGAGATCATGGCACGTATTTAGTAGTATGTTTTTCGTATTTATTTATAATTGCTTGGATCTCACCAGTAATGTTTGATGTTTCTTTGCTGATCTTGCTGTTTTTGTTCCACTTTTTGTATCTTTTTCGTGTCTTCCGCTGAGAGATTTCTGGTTTTTTTTCCGGTGCTCACTCGATCACACACGCCGCGAACAATATTTAACAGGAATCCATTGTCTTCAAAACTAGAATGTTCCTAAAATTAAATAAGCAAAATCGCTTCACGCTAAAAGGTTTCGATAGAAGTATAGCATCTAGGGTTACCATTCCCATTTTCATCTCATTTCTGATTTCGTACTTTTTATTCATTGTTAAATTTAATTATTTTTAATTGTAGTTGAAAGCAAGCTACAAAAGGAATCAATAGATTGATACATCAAACCTACATTTCTGATTAATATGAATAATGGATCATGAGATGAATAGTGGAACAGTTTCCCTATCTGGTAATGCTTTCCAAAAGTGTGCTGGTTTGTTTTGATTTAATTTGAAACTATTTCAGCTATTTCAACTGATTCTATATGATCAAATGCAGCATTTCTACTATTTGCAATTACTGTACTTGAAGATTGATCACCTCCAAAGAATTATAATGTTTATCGGTAAGAAGTACTAGAGGATTATCAGAAGCACTTTTGGGCTGCATTTCCACTGATCTGGCAACACTTGTGTGCTTCTTTCCAAAATGGTAAAGAACCAGACCAGCCCTGGAACCTGGTAGTTGAAGTTAAACTACCTCAAGGTTTTGCCAGTGCCCAGGGTTATTTTACTTAAGAAAAGGGTTAATGGAAAATAAACGCCGTCCACACAGTGTTTTGCCTCTCTAAAGGTCGGTATCGCGTTCGAAAGAAATTTCTTTTTCCATCCCAAACCCGTGTTAAATTCCGTTTACTGAAACGGAAAAGTAAAGAACCGAAAGGAAATTTCTGCAGCAGCATCCACCTGAAAAGAACGAAACATAAAATTGGAATTTGTAAGGTTTCCACCCAAACTAATGGGAGCTGTCACGTTTAGTTTCGGAACAATACTCCGCTACACGCAAAAAATACGTAGTTATACCAATACAAAATAGAAATCAATTCAACTAAAATTTTGGTTTATATACGCCTACGCCTACGTATATTTTGCCTAGCAATTACATACAATTTAGAACAAAAATCACATCAATTTGCTCATTCTACACGTTCTCTCAACTTCTACCGCCTACGAGATGTAGATCTCCGTCTATTTCTACTACTGCTGCCAATGGCTTGAAAACGTCTGCTTCTTCGAACAGCCCGAGCTGTTTCCCGTCGGGATCGCGCATCTGTTAGTGCCACTGCAGGGGTTGGAATCGGTGCTGGGTTGAATTTCCTAGGTCTATTTCTGCAAACTGGACAGGACTTCTTGACGACAAACCACGTGTCGATACAAACTTTGTGGAACTGGTGGGCACAGGACAAAAACTTCTGATTTCCCGTAATAGGTTCCAAACAAATTGCGCAATTTCTGCAACGAAAAGGCAAATTATTCAACACTGCTGAGATGTTCATTGTGATCAATACAAAGTACATTACTGGAGGGAAGAAGAAGATTGTTCCGGATCGAGATTGGACGACATTTCGAATAATTAATTTCTTCACAAAATTGAAGTCTAAAATTTAGCCGGCAATATTGACAGATCGTGTATCGTGGCATACTTTGATTGATTAACGACTGGGTTTAATCACCGTGAGCATATCCGGAGCAATTTGCGATTAGGGCGTACATGCGAAATATAAACAAAATGTTTTTTCAATGCAATGCATAATTATTACATCTAAATCCAAGGATGGTTCCAATCGTATCATATATCATTCGTTGCACGCTCTTCTTTGATTCAATAGACGCACACAATGAGAAGTTCTGCTACACCTCTCAAACCGAAATCGGATGGGCCAGGGTACGCATTGAATGAACATAGCATGAATATTGTCGCCTGCCAATTGTATGCGTGTTCATCACTGCTTGCTTGTACAATTTATTGATTCGTTCGTTGGCTCCTGTTGATGATTCATTTTCGTTTCCTGATTCGATCGTGTGTTAGTGCTCGAAGCTTCCGATCGAATCACTTGGTGATTGTGTGGTACCGCGTTCAGAGCAAAAGCGGATCGGAAACCGAAAAACACAGTGTAGCCAGTAAATACAGTGGGAAAAACAGAAAATATGTAGCAACCTAGGGGTGAGACAGCTCTACTCTGAGTTGCTTTGATGCACTGAGTAACTCGCGAGTAACTCAATATAGCTTGAAATTAAATCAATATTCTTATCAATATTGGTTCTAATCGGTTGCCAGGGTTTCGGAAAGTTTGACTTCCAACTAGACATCCAATTTGTTTGAAAACATTGTGGACATTCCACTTATGGCAATAGAAGATGACACAACGGTGAGCCCTAATGAAATGCAATGATGAGGCATGATAGCGATAGGTATAGATGCGTAATTAGCTAAACATCGATTCTAAGAAGCTTGAAGCTTGGGTCGGAGTGCAGTGGGCTTAGCTCGTTTGTCTCTTCTCCTGCCCATGTTCCAAAGCACCAGTTCATAGCTTGGCCGTATAGTGGAAAATTGAAGAAAATTGCAGGTCAAGCCAAAACTGATGGGTTTTTACAATGTATGCCGTAATTGGAGAAGAATTTTGAAAATTAAAAACATTGAAAATTGCCAGTTTCCAATTGTGCACACTCGAGGGCTAATGTACTTGCGTCGGTTTGTTTGACAGCTGCTGAGCAAAAACAGAGAGCAAAAAAATGACCGTGCTAGCTTGCTTAGCAACGAGAGTTACTCGAGGTACCTCAGAAGCAACTCTGAAATTACTCCCGATGAAGAGCTGTCTTGCCCCTTGGTAGCAACTAATGTTTATCCCAAATGTTAATAGAAGGTGACATGTGTTTCTTTAGGCTAATTTTTTCTGTTTTTGGGAGATACCGATAATGGCACAGTGGCAGTGTCCCTGTCCGGTAGAAAAGATTTTTCATATGTCAGAAAACGAAAATTTATGCATTCTTGTTGAAATAGAAAATAAGCTAATGTTTGTTCAACGAACGATAATCGACGATATGGATATTATGGGGCCAATTCAAGCAAAACAATGCATTAGGTCCTAAGTAACATTGAGAGATTCTCTTCGTCGACTTTCTCTTTGGTTAATAGCTTGTCTATTAAACGATTTGCTGAGGTTTTCAACGTATTGGATCCCTTATCACACTTTATACTGCGTACTGTATATTGAAAATAGTTAAACATGTTTTTACATAGCCGTAGGAACGCAAAGAGAAAATCGACAAAGAGAGTCTCTCAATTTTACTTAGGACCTAATGCATTGTTTTGCTTGAATTATAGAGTCGACCGTCACTTTGCTCGACAGAGCGATTTTGCTATAAGGCTTTTTGACGTTTAGTCACCTTTTCCTTTCTAGCACATGCAGAGGAATGATGGTTTGTTTTCCTCCAAAACATTTTCCTTTTTACTTGCACTCCTTTGTTTTAAATGGCGCTGTAGTGTGGGAGCGTTCAAGGTCACTAAGCCTAATTACAGATGTCGAGATCAACGAAATTTTGTCGAGTTGGTCGACTCAATCGATCGCTCAGAAACTAGTGAGTGATCTGTCACATTTTGTCGTTTAAGAGTTTGTTTTGTGATTATTCGTTTAGTAAGACAAGAAATACACTAAACCAGCTTTTTTGCAGGTGAATTAACAGAAAAACAATTTACTTCGAGCAAAAAATGTCTAATCTTATTAAAAACAAACCAAATTACCGTCAGTTTGAATAGCTCATTGAACTAATTAAATGTTAAGTGGATATAGTAAAAGGCTTTGTGGCATGGAGCCAGTAAAACTAATGCTTAACAGAGAGTGGTAGGAGCCAAGAGCTCAATTCATTAGGACCACCAATGAACCTTGAGTCGGAATAACAAAAAGTAAATTTCATTTTCTCGTTTGTGATCCTAACATTAGTTGGCAAACCCAGATGGAAACTCAGAACAGTAGTAAATGTGATGAGTTTTTTAAATTAATCTCAGAACCTTGGGTTTTTCCTAAGGTACTTCTAAACGCCTTATTTCAGTACATTTGGACATGGGATTAGCAAATCGACCCACGAGTTAAGTGTTTTATGAAATTAGTCGTAGATTTTTTGAAGCATAGAAAGAAAAGCTCTTAGTAGTTCAAGAAGGAATATACCGAAAAATTCAAGACCAAACATCTTCCAAGTTCAAGATCATATTTCCCAGAAGTTAAGGACAGAACTTCCCAGAAAATCAGGAGAGGACTTCTCAGAGCTACATTAAGAAGTTTAGGGGAGACGACTTCTTGGAAGTTTGGAACATTCCCGAAGTTTTGGAGTTTTCTCAGACGTCAGGGAAAAAAACTTTCCCGAAGTTCAGGAAGAAACTAACCAGGGAGGGCGTTATCTAATATTTCTCACACATTCAGAAACAAACTTCCACAAAGCTCAGAACGTCCTGGAAAATCAAGAGAGAACTTCTATGAAGTTCAGGGAAAGGCTTATTAGTGACCCCTGATTAAGCCTATTTAAAAAAAAAAATCCTGTCATTTACTTGTGATAAGTTCAAAAAAGTGCCTCAGTTTCTTACAACCATAGCGGTCATTGCCGATCAACAAACAAACTAAACTCAGATTTCGAACACGATAGTCACGAATATTTCTCGATGTCAATCGAAGTAGGTGGGATATATTTT
>JASCZW010019250.1:0-14068 GCA_034211315.2 Aedes japonicus
CAAAACGTGGAGAAGTGGCAAAGAATGCGCTGTGCGCTTTGATTGTTGTCGCAGTTGAATTGGAACAAAAAAAAAACAAAACGAGCTCGGAAAACCGTTCCAAATTCCAAAATCATGTTCGAAATACATATCATTACATAGCAAAAATAACCATCGAGAACATAATTCTAACTTCCCAAAATTACTCTTTGTGAATGAATTGAAGGGCTTCTAACAGTATTTTTGTGGAAATCCTTGTAGGAAATTCTGCCGAAGGAAAATCTCTTCGGGAACTTTGAAGCAAACACTTCTCCAGTGGAATACTTAAAGAAATTATCGAAGTATTTTCTGGAGAACTACATGAACACATCCCTTTAGATATCTTAGACAGAATTCCAAAATAATTCTATAAAACCCCCTTTGATTTTTTTAAAGTTTATGTTTAAGATTATGAAATTCGTGTTGAAAATAGATTTCTCAACGAATCAGAATTTTCTCCAAAAATTTCTTCTGAAACTATTTTCTAGTTTTGTGTAGTTCTTTCAAGTGTCCTTTTGGAATCATAAAACTTCACAAGGTCAGAGATTCCTCTAAAAATTTCATCACAAGAATGTTTTGAAAAACTGTCGATGAGATGCCTTGTCAAACTCCTGAAGAAATACCTGGAAGAATACATGTAAACTCCTTAAGAACACCTATAGAGATGCCAGAAGAAATATCACTAGGCATGTCTGAAAACTTTTCATGGAATCTTTGACGAATTCTATAAGATTTTCTTAAAAGTTTTTCCAAAAAACAAATATGGAGGAATCATTTGAGGGCACAATCACAAACAGACTTTCATACTGTCATCTTTCACTGTATTGTCAGCAGGGGCTGGATAATCAAGAAGAAAATGGGTATAGATTTTTGTTCAGGAAAGTACCAGAACATCCAAAATTACTGAATCACCCTTAAAAACATAACTCACATCGAAGAACCCCTCAAATAATCGGTCAAACTAACGAAGTGCATCGAAACAAAAACAAAGATTCTTGTACCGAGAATGTGCGCAAGCATGCATTGCAAGGTGAAAGGTAAGAGGGTAATTTAGGACCAAGGGGTTCTACAACAGTGAGAACTCTAAATCACTCGTTTCCTATTCACGCTTGGTTCAGTTTACCCAAATATGAAGAAGTAAAAATATGGGTGAAGAGTGCAAAAATCGCACATACCCATTTTTCGGTACACTTGTCAATGTTTTAGTATTTTTCCCTATACAAATTTACTCAGATATGGCTAAATTCAACTACCTATGTTCAACAATGAGTATGTGCACTTTTTGTGATTATGGGTTAACTGAAAAAAAAAGAGTTACAAGGGTTAAAAGAGTTGGTTGTTGATGTCAGTGTCAATTGCTTTCTTTTGCTTCAGGGGCCTAAAACAGCACAATGAAAGTAATTGGTAAAAAAATGAATCTTTAAATGTACACATATTGAAAATGTTAGTGGCAATTGTCCGAAAGCTTAAAAAACTTTTTTTCTCAAAAATCTGTAATCTTTACATACAGAAACCTGCATGGAAAAAATGAAAAAAATCTGTGTCAATCTAGATAAATCGGTGCATGTGGCAACCCTGGTATGCAGTCACGTTTTTTTGCATGCTATTTCCAAACATCCCAAATTTGAGTACGATGGACTCAAATTAGTCGGAAGTATGGCTACCCAAAAGATGGCTAGGAGCAACACGTTGAAAATTAGTAAACATCGATTGGATTCAAGCCGATGTTCACTGTTTGTCATCTTACCACTACGAACTATCTTTACTCGCTTTTGGGTAGCCATACTTCCGACGAATTTGAGTCCATCGTACTCAAATTTGAGTTGCTTAGAAATAGCGTGTGGGTCACAAAGTTGCCAGTCGAACGAACGCGGCTGCCAGAACGCTATTAAAATCTCCTCTAACATGCGCCCGTTAGCACCAGCTAGCTAGTGAGAAGGCAAAAATATCACTCCGTGCTGCCAAATTATAGCTGTCACAATAGAAACATACGTTGTATTAAAAATCCAGTAAAAATGTTATTCTTAGGCTGTGTACTAATTAGCGAGTCAATTTTAATTTTACTTAAACTAGAAAGATCGTAAATTATATATTAATCGACTGGAATCCCATTGTTAATGATCAACAAACTTTCAGTAGATGTCTGTCAAAAATGAGTTGCCGTCTATCAGAAATAAGTCAGCTCGAGTAGCAGACTTAATCGATTATTTTCCATCTGTCAAGTTTTTTTTTTCTGTCAAGTTTAAGTGAAAATTAAAATTAATTCGTGAATTGGAACACAGCCTTAAGCAGGACAGCGTCTGTCGGGTATGCACTGGCACATGCGATTCTGATGGTCATAATTGATTATAACAATTAGTTACAACCGAAAGTAGGTAAAGGTATTCACAAATTTCAAGCAAACTATTGAACATTGCTATCCAATGTATTGATCACACCCAATTTGGTAGGTAATTTGTAATCTACCGATCGATTAGGTTCCCGGTTTGCAATTTGGTGGAAACAAAAGGCCCTGTGCATTGCAAGTGTATCACTAACAAAGCATCTCTCAGTGATCCCTCATTCCTAATAGCAATACTAGCATCCCATACTTGTGCAGGTTTGTCCATGGCAAAATAACAAAACACCCCGATTCGCTATACTGTAACCAATCGTGATAAATAGCCTATGTGAGAAGCACCTAGAGCTTTTGCCTTCCGCTCAAAGTGGCTCAGAGGGATAAAATTTGAAACCTGTTTTGAGATGCCATTCTCCCGAGGGATTGAACGATGGTTTGCCTTCAACGTGCGGAAGAGATTAATGAATGAAAATATTTTCAATTTAGTATTTTGCGCTTTTGACCGGCAACTCACAGATCCAGAACACTGTGTGATTGTGATAGCATCTGAATCGGTCCAGGGATAGGATTCAGTAGTTGAAGTTGTTGTCGTCGCAATGGCCCAGAGCGCCAGTGCAATTTCTGTGATTGGTTCAGATGTTCACTCATTGTACATTTCCCTTTCCATTCATGACAACGGGAAATCATCAAAAGTTTACATTACATCAATTTTAAAGCCTGCAGTATCTGTGGTAAAATATGATCAAATATCCAGAGCCGGACTAGATTCTGGGTTTTAATAATTAATTGTTTTCTTTTGGTCCAAGGACTGAACCGCTCGATCGTTTTAAAGTTCTTCCACTTAACGCAAACAACAGCACTTACACCTTGATATGTTCCACCAGATAGCAGTGCGAGCGACGGCGGCGATGGTGAAATGGTTTCGCATGGAAAACTATACCCGGAGGACGCCAGCAGCAATGCATGAGCGATCCTGGAAAAGGAAGGGCAAAACCCATTAAGCTTGAATGAAAATTGACGTTAGCAAACAGGTAAACAATAGCGCAGAGCATCGGCATCGGCATCCAGCCGGAGTGAGATGAGATGGAAGGTATCGGAACACAGAATCATACATACCTCTGGGACGAACTCGATAAGGGTTCGTAAGGGTGGAGAAGGGTCTGAACGGTACGAGCAATGCGGTGGGGGATAGGATGGTGATAGAATCAATTGTTTCGATGGCAGCAGAAGGGAGAAAAATTAAATTCAATGGAACTTAATTTTTAATTACAGCTATTAGCATCTGAGGTATGCGTGGTTGGGGTTGATGTGGACTGATGAAGGCGATGAGTGTTGTGTGAAGTGTGGAGTTTAGTGCTGGGGGATTAGCAATTCGTTTTTAGAAGTTCGAGTTGTGTGAAATGATGCACACGTTTTCAGCAGTTATTAATAATTGTTGATACATGTTTGCAGAATTAATTAGTAAATTACAGAGAAGTGAGGCACACGCGTTTCTTGTTTTTTTTTTTGTTTTTCAGTTTCGTGTCTACCTTCACCTATTGTCAAACGGCAATCCCTCGTATTGACGGCGGGTGTGGTTGCATTTCGATGAGGCACAACCAAAAGTGATCAAACAATCTAGTTTAATGTATACTCTCGAACCCTCCAGCATGGTGTTGCTTTGTAGCTGCGCCTTTACTGAATGGAACTAAGAGAGGACCCAATGTTGTCACTAAGACATTTACGAATATCGAACGCACTTATTTTTCAGATGCTGCTTGTTTACTTGTATCAGTTTGTAAGTAGACTGTAGTCGATTTTCACAAAAACGACAGTTTACAAACATGCATAGACAATTATGGTTGGAAATGTTCCAAAAACCATCTCTGAAAAGCATTCAAATTGACTTGAAATTTTGCGTTGGATTTTTTAGTACGGGGGAAAGTAGTATTTTACCTTTTTTTTTTTTTGTTCAATTTTGTGTTGTTGAAACCTTACTGGTTTTAATAAAGATTTGAAAAATGTTCTAGTGAAAGACGTTATAACCACTTGAGAACCTTCATAAAACCTATTGGCTGCTATAAAAACCTGCAAACGGACAAATGTCAAACTACACTGTGATTTCGTGGTTCGTTTTTATTGTTCTGTTTGTTAGATTTTTGGCTCTTCAGATTCATCTAGAAGCTAATAATATCGAAGGAAAAACTTCTAGTGTTGCGGGAAAGTTTGATTAATAGCAAAATTTCCAAAACAAAATTGAGTATTTTCCTACGCATTGCTTTATTCGAATGCACATATGATTTAATGGTGAATATTGGCAAGATAAGAGCCAAAAATTATTGAACCTCGAAAATGATGCGAATTTACAACAAAAAAAATCAAAATTAAAGCAAAAATTTGTTATAAATGAATCATTAATTTCCAGAAAATTTATGGAATTCAATAAGGTTATTTAAAAAAATGCCTAAATTGATCTCCCGTCTACAGTTTATTCACAATACATTTAAAATTTGTTAGATTTATCTATCCACATTTGAATTATTTCTTGTATTTCAATATGGCGATTGGGAAAAAATACATCTTAGATAAAGAGCCAATTTATCTTCGTGATAACAACTATAAAACTATTGTTTTTGTTTTTGTTTATGTTTTTTGCCGTTTTAAAACAACAAAATGTCTCTCAATGTCAATTTGCCGTACAACGCATTTACTTCTAGGCAGAATGGTTTTAAAATACTTGTTCAACTGATCATAATAGGATAATATGGATGAGTCATAAGACAGCATTTCAAAACAGCATTTTTCAAGGTTCATAAAGCCGAAATACAATATTTGAAACAACAAAACGATGATTTCAGCAAAGCATACTATGCAGTTATCAAAAATGAATTAAATTGTGTCGACTGGCAAATTTAAACACGTAATCATTACCTAGAAGAATCAGTGGATGCATTATGCGACAAAAATCTGGAATCAGAAGAAAATCAACAAAATGATCTGGAACAACGAAGGAAGAAAACCAATTTCTGGTAATCCGGTTTCGCATAAGGGAACATATGTTAACCGTATATAATCAGTGCAACCGTATAGAGACAGTTTGTGTTGTTTGCTCTAAGAAAATAAGGTTGAACACGTCTGCCTTTACCATTATATGAGCCACGATGTTTGTTGATTAATTTAGAAGGACTTCAAAGGCAAAGAGATTTCGCTATGATTGCTTTCAAACCTGACGTTATTGAGCTACGATTAAAAGTCCAGAAATGTTGGAAAATTTAAATCTTTATGCTCTTACTCGCTCTCTACAGGGTGCGGCAGAAAATAATGCGAAAATGTTCAAACTTGAGTATTGGGTTAATTCGTGTAGCTAGTGACTAATTTCTGTCGAAAGTGTATTTGTTTATGTCAAGGGTGAGTCGCTTAGCACAAAATCACTTGTGCCGATTTATTTTAGTGTGCCTTTATTCGCTACGATGAATACTGGTGTTCCGATCATAGTGCCAATAGGTGCCCATGCGTGCCACGGTAACTCTGACAGTTCAATCGTTATGGTTTGTTTCACGGTTAGTTACCAGGCGATTGTTTTGTTTTGCTTTGCCAAATTTTTGGCCGATTTGGGTCTCAGTCAAGGTTTTTGTTACGGAAATCGCGTTTTAATACCATTGTGTCGAGACAGCATATATGGGTGACAAATGGAATTAATCGCTGGAAGTAAGTGCGAGAATTCCTTTATGCTATGGCACATTTATGATTGATTTATCCGCTTTCTCAGCAGTCCACGTGCACCTACGAAAATTATAAACGCGACGCAACTCCATTCTGATTAGTAGTCTCCAAAGATCTCTGTCTGAATTGCTGAGGCTTACGAACTGTGCTGCGGCAGGAGGGTGACTAGCTACACTTGATGTCGATATGTCCGGATATGTTCGTCGTAGTTTCCTTTAAGAAGATTCTGGCATTCGAAAATGAAGATTATTGCTATTCTTAGTCAGACTGTAAATGTGCCAGTTTATTCTCTCGTCCATCAAAAACAAAAACTTAGATATTTGCCTATTCGTTTAGCAAACAGGACAAAACGCCTCTACCCGGAGCTTTCCATAGCCCCTAGAAAAAACATTGATTTTAATGATGAAATTTGTCAGAAGCAGATAATTTCTTATCTCCATGAGAGAGCTCCAGGAGTGGACATTAATTTTAATGCTTTTCAGCTTTTTTTTACAAAATGAATCAAAAGCTGAGCCGTTAATATCTCTGGTAACAGAAAGTGTTTGTGAGATAATGTTTTGTATTAATCATAAATACACTTTATTGAAAGCAAAATGCGGGATAATTTTCGCGTACAATACACGTGAGTGCTGCTCAGCATCTTTCTCGAGCAATTCAATAATGCTGGATGTGACAGTTGTGATATTAAAACCTTTTCTGAACTAATATTGGCGAGATCCATGAGGCACATCAGTTCCTCGCTTAGAATCCAGAATTTATCTGCGTAAACAACACTACAAACTTCAAACGTCAATTTTCCAGGGCTGCTAGGATATATATCAGAGATTGAAATTTTCGCCTACTTGAGAAGAGAAACGTCCTTTTTCACCCGCTTGGAGAAGCATATGAGAATGTGAGAAACGAGAGACTATTATACGCTCACAGCCGTTTTCGCGAGAAAAGCAACAGTGATTTATAATTTTCGGAGAGCATGAGTAGCTGATAAATCGTATCTTTTTCAGTGAATCCTAGATGCCGATAATTATTTTTCACTTACTTTTTGACACCTGAAAATGCACCAGCCTTCATGTTTTATGTTGTATTATGTCATTATAATTCGATAATGATGGTCCATGGCGGTAACAGTGTGCACCGGTTTGGCGTTATTTTCGGTTTTTGCTCCTCGTATACGATTTAGGTTTTACGAGCATGTTATCAGTGAAAAATGTGACATGAGAAAACATTTTCGTTGAATTTTGGAGAGAGATATTTTCGCATACGCAAGAGAGAGGATAATGAATTATCGGCGAAAAAGGAGAGACGAAAAAGTGAACGGTGCGCCACTCATCGACAACTTGCTTGAGAGAGAGCATGGTTTTCACCCACCTGAGTGAGAATTTCGATCTCTGATATATATCCTCGAAAAGTAGATCTGTCAAAAATGTGCCACATAAGTGCCACAAATGTTCCATTATGGTGTAAGACCTTCGATTGCCGCGTGCCTGGCACACTGTTCTAAGCGACTCACCCCTTGGTTTATGTTTACCTTCAAGTGCTGCATCCAAACATTCTATTTGGTTAATTGCAAATTCTTCAAAATGTTCGCAAGAGCAGTGATCACCAGTTTGTTGCTCGCCCAGAAAAAGCCGAAAGAGATTTCGAAGGTGGTAGGGTGCCATTTGGCAACAGTTTACCACATAAAAATTCCCTGCAGGATCGTCCTAAGCAGCGGAAGCCGGGAAGCGGACGTCCGCGCTTTGCACACACGCCGAACGTGATCAAATCGGTCCGTGCAAAAATTGCTCGCAACCAGGTGCGTTCCAGAAGAAAACTTGCAAAGAAAGCCAATATTTCGGAGAAATCCATGCGGAGAATCATCAAAAAAGACCTGCATGCATCTTCCAGAGCCAGAGTGAAACGCCATTTGATTACGGACCGGGTCAAGGAACTACGAGTGACTCTTTCCAAGAGATTGCTTTCCTTGTTGAAGAAGGAAAAAATGATAATCCTGTTCTCCGACGAAAAGCTTTTCAGCATCGATGCTGTGGCCAACAGCCGCACGGACCGGTTCATTTCACTATAGAAAATAGTAAACGTTCCGAAAAAAGTGAGATTCAAATTTCAAACCAAACATCCAGCTGGTGTCATGATGTTTGACTTCGTGGCGTCCAACGGTTTGAAAATGCCGCCTGTTTTCATTGATGCTGGAGTTAAAATCAATACCGAAGTGTCGGTATTTTAAAGGACCAAGTGCTTCCCTGGGTGAAGGCCAACTTCTTTGAGGACCATAACGTTATCCTACCAGCAGGATGGAGCGCCGTGTCACCCGTCCAATCGAACCCAACAATGGTTGAACGATAACATGAAGGTTTCGCCGAAGAATTTGTGGCCCCCTAGCAGTACATATCTCAATCCGTTGGATTATTCGATTGGGCATATGTTGAAGCACGAGCCGGCAAAACATCACATCCTAGCGTGAAAACCTTGAAGTCAACCATAACACGCACATGGCAGTCAATGTCGGAGGACTACGTCCAAAAGGCATGCTCTGGCTTCCGGCGTCGGCTCGAGGATGTTATTAATAAAAATGGAGGACACATTGAATAAATTTGTTTGAAAGGACTTTATAAAGATATCTGCACTCGAAAATGTTGATATTATTGCTTGAATTAGTTGAAAATGGGATTGGAAAGAAATAATACAAATTTCCGCATTATTTTCTGCCGCACCCTGTAAGAAACAGAAAACCACTCTTTTTATTATCACTCAAAAAACGAACTTTTTAAAAAATTGTCCTTAACATTTAACGATGTCTTGCATCAACACATAAAGCATAACGACATGTTTTAAAACAATGAATAAAAACACGCTTATAAAGCTTTTTTTTGTAGGGTTAACTAGACAATAAAAGTCATTAAAAGTTCTCAGATGATAAGCAAAATGGTACAAGGTCTCACGAAATGATTGACGAGAAACAAAACAAAACAAACAAATAATTCAAAACAAGGTTTTGAAATCATATAAACAACCTGTGCAGAGTTCTCATAAACCTGACTTAAATATGAAACCTGTCAGAGGTTTCAATCTCTTGGTGCCATTATAAAACCAAATTGATTTCTAGTGGTTTTCATAGTAAAGTTGGATGGTTATGGCAGTTTTATTAGGACTCACTGTAGTTTTCTTTGGAAATCATGAAAACAATATTTACGTTTATACTTTGGTCAAAATCGTAAAGTGCCACTGTTTGCTCAGCGCGGTCAACACCATATTGTAGAAAGCGATCGCTTCCGAACAGCTTACATGAAGTCGCTCTCCTATTTTGTTGGTGCGTTTCACGATTGAACGGTCAGTGTGGCAGTTGCTCGCTACCAGTACCTACACAGATTAAAAGAAGCGTTGAATTTTCTGCGTTATCTAATGCACATAATGCTAGATTTTGTATAAAATTAATGGGATATTTCATCTAAGTTTAAGCCAGATAACGCCTGTAAAAATTATGATGTAGAAGGAGATGTTTGCTCATTACCATAAGGCACCAAGAGTGGACATTAAAGTTTGCTAGAATAGAAAGATATGAAGAGAAAGTGTTGAAAGTTCCGTCCAGTGTACGGTAGGCCGTGAGACCATTCTTGTCAATATTTCCGACCCAAATCTTTGAAGTTTGATCGCTGATTTTGGAAGATTTGTTCGATTCTTTTAGATTGTTCCCACTGCGCAGTATTCAATATTTTTAAACATATCAACGGCTGACAAAAGCCGATCAAAACACATCTTTATTTTTTTCGTATTATGTGCGGAAATGGTACCACATCAAACCGAGTACAAAAATTTTTCCAAGAGTACAACCAATTACTGTCCAGTCTTATTTGTCGCAATAGATTTGCATGTTATATACGTACGCTCGCGGAGAGCGCTACATTGCTTCATCGGATCGAAGGCAAGTCTGCCTTTAAAATCGGTTATCAATTATACTGTGAATTGTGTATTTATTTAGCATTTCCCATACAAATGAAACACTAATTTCTGCGTAATTCGAGAATCAATCAAGCAAATAGAGTCAAATTTGGCATGTGGAGGTTTTTTGAAGGCAAAGAAATGTTTCAATGATTGGTTTGAGATCCTTCCCATTTAGAAAGATTGGGTGGGGAGGGGGGATGTAATACAAATGACCACAGTTTCTGCATAATTCAAGAGGTAATCAAGCAAACGGAAACAAATTTGGCAGGTGGAAGTTTTGAAGCCAAGAAATGTTTCTTCGTGACTCAAAACACCTCCCTTTCTGAAAGGTGAGAGGCTCTATACAGAATGAAACAATTTTTTTGCATAACTCTAGAAATAATCAAGCAAATCTAATGGAACCAACACACGAAAGCAGGAATGTTTCAATGGTGGTTTAAAACCCTCCATCTACTGAGAGGAAGGGGAGAGAAGGGGTGGTTTCCATTCAAATTTCTGCATAATTCTAGAAATGTTTAGGCAAATGGAATCAAATTTTGCAGGTGGAGATTTTTAAGGCAAAAAATGTTTTAACGGTAGTTTAAGACCCCTCCTCTCTGTGGAAGAGGACTCCCATACAAATGAAATCAAATTTCAGCAAATCGATCAAATGGATCAAAATTTAGCAGGTGGGAGGTTCATGACCGTAACAGATGTTTCTATGGTAATTTGAAACCCCTGAGGGGCTCTTTCAGCGTAAAACTAATCAAGTAAATGGAACCAAATTTGGCATGGGAGAGTTTTTGAGAACATGAGAATTATCCTTACTGCTATGCAAATTTGTATGCAGGGATTTTTGGATCCAAGAAAAGGTCTTGAGATAGTTCGAGATTCCTTTACCCTCTATAAGGGGGCTTCCATACAAATGAAACACATATTTCAGCATTACTCAAGAATTAATCAAACAAGTTGAACCAAGTTTGGCATGTGGGGTTTTTTTAGGCAAAAATTGTTTTTATGGTGGTTTGACACATTTCTTCTCTTTGGAAAGGGAGGGGCTCCTAAACAAATGAAACACAAATTTAAACCACACATGAAAATTAGCCCTACTGTTTTGAAAAGTTGATGCAGGGGTTTTTGGCACCGGACTAGATTCTCATGGTGGATCGAAACTCCTCCTCCGTCCATACAAATAAAACACAAATTTCTGCATGACTAGAGAACTAATCAAGAAAATGGAATCAAAATTGGCATAGAGTGGGTGGCGGCAAAATTTTTGAAAAAAATTAAGTTACTATTTTCAAGCTATTGTAAAATGATTTAAGATAAAACAATCGCGAAATAATGCAAAGGAAACAAGAAGTCTGTTAAAATAGGAGTATGTTAACCTGACTCATCGTCGCATAAAGAGTGCCGAAATTTTACACAATTTTGGTTTCTTAAGAAGATTTTCGTAATTTCACGAAGTAAAGCGGTATTCCGTTAGCTTATGATAGCTGCAATTGGTTTTTACTTAAGTTTTGAAAAATATTCAACCTAAAATAAAAAGAAAGGGCTCGAGCTCACCAAGAGGTCTTCTAAGAGCTGAAACGTAAGTCTGTCAGGATACAACCGATCTCCGTCATCAACTATTCAAGTTCTTCAAGTTCTTGAATCAACCAATCTGCGGCCCTTCTTGGTGTGGAACTCATAAATTTTCGTCATCTTAAATTCGCACAAACACTCTCAGTTCTGAGCTGGCTATGCTTCTAGTGAAGGCTCCATATCCCTTATAATTGACTCTACCGAGGACTCCTCAGCAAACACAACTGCAGAACATGTTATTCTTTGGATAGTATAGATTGAGACGGTCCATCGCACTGGGTTCACTTCACGAATAAATCAAAGGTGTATATTAGGCATACAAAACAAAAATTGACAACCGAAACTAAAACACGTCCATTCGCGAGCAAAGCATGCTTCGATCATAATAATGCTTGGCAAAATTTATGCCTGAAAGGGATAAAGCTAAGCTAGGAAGTTTGAGGCACCTTGAAAATACGTGGCGTTGTTTTATGAAGCATTTGAAGTAAACCGTGCTAAGTTTGAGATTGAAATAATAATGTTACTGTTTTGAAGTGCTGTTCAATTTTGTAGAATGTTTTCACACTTTTCAAAGTGTTCGGTTTCAAAGTGAAACCGCTGTCTGAAATTGGGTTGAGGCTCCCTGCTACAGCAATTTCAGCCATCGGGATGGAGGCGCACGTAACTCATGAAATTCATATAATTTGGACATGTAATGTTCTGGTGATTTTCACCTTATAGATGCATGAAGCGTCGAATAAATTTATTGGGAAGGGCAAGAGCTACCTGAGTTTACTCAACCATGAAAGTGCCTCAAATTTAAGGTAAGATGCAAAGAAACGTGCACGAATTATTATAAACAAAGCATCAACAATCAGTTGATTTGCTCCATCAGGTGAAAAACAAAAAACGAATAGGACCGCTTTCTTCCACCAGTGAACATCGTTTTGAAGCAAAATCGTCCCATCATATCCTCATGCTGTGAAGCACTCATCATCGAATGCGACGCTGACTACGAACCCATTCCCTACCCAAAACCCAGCGTCATCAAGCCCATTGAAGCGAAAATCATGATTTCCATAGAGATATTATTATGCTTGCTGTTCGCATGATCTAGTAGTGTGTACGGCAGCCGTTATGGAATACCTCCAGTAGCTGACCAGTAACAGATATAGGGGTGTTTATTATCCAACAAATATGAAGCTTTAGAACGATGCAAATATGACGAAATAAACACATCATACTTACACACAATTTTGTAAACAAAAATAGTTTTGTTCTGATATCAAAATATTACCTTTGCAAGTTACAGCAATTTGATGATGACTATAATGAGTCACATATAAGTAATCTCAACTCATTTGCAACAAATATGCTTCATTTTAAAGAAATATGTACCACCTCAACCGTTTGACTAATGAATTCACACAAAACTTTCAATTGGTCGAGCAAATATTTTATTACAACAAAAAAACACATCGTGTCAAACTCGAAAGCTCCCGCACATTTGTTTTCCGTTTTTCCCCCCACTGCACATGCGGTTTCAGTCATTTTCAGTCAAGTGAACTGGAGTACTGGGGTAGCAGCTGCTGCTGGTTGGCCCTTATTCGATGCTCTACATTTGTCACGACTACGTGCCAGCCACAGTCATGCATACCAATGACGCTTCTGATTTGCCTCATGGATCTTGCCACCCAAATGGGATCTTCCTTGATGCCAGCTCAGCAAAACACCTTTAATCGTAGGTTCCAACGTTTCCTATCTTGGCACGGCAAACTGTGCTACTTTGCAATATACCTACTCCTTGCTAGCTATCCATTAGGCTCAAGTCGATTGTAGTCAATCAGGTGAAGGTGCGACCGAAGGTATGGATATAAGGAGTAGTAGTAGGCGATGATGTCGTCGGGAGAAGAAGTCATACAATCCCAGAGAGCCGCTTCGGTTCCCTCTTCCCAGCGGTGAACGACAGGCAGGAAATTGTGTGAATTCGAGTGTGAACGCTGATGGCACTGGAACATGAACCGGGTGTATCCACTCTACGTGAAGAAACGGGCGAGCAGAATAAGATAGATAAAACGTATTACGATTTCGGTCTTTGCGCCCAATCCCGAGGAGGAAAAGATGGATCCGCCAAACTGTGCGAATTAAGTTCTCCGACAAGGAAAAAGGAAGGTAACGAGAGCGATTGAAGGAAAACATGGAAACAGATCGTATTCGGTTACTGTCCGGAAAGCCAATTCCTGTAGCAGTTATTGACAGGGGTGGATTGAATTCGTGCTTGCTGGAGCATTTTCTCTCTCAGCGAAAATAGAGGTATCGTAAAATGAGGATTTTGTTATAGCTACATGCCCATCTGCTGCCCATTGAAAATTTATGAAGGATAATATTGGATGGAAGTTGGAATTTGTTTTCTTGGCTTCGTTTGCCCGTAGACAAAGGCTGGAAACTGCTCCCACCATGTCATTATTCAATTTCAAATGAGCAAATAACTCACCACAAACTAGCAGGCAGCCTTTTCAGCCCATTCGATCC
>JASCZW010019251.1:0-14070 GCA_034211315.2 Aedes japonicus
GCACGATCGACGTTGGATTTGGTACAGAGACAATAACGTTGTTTTTTGAACCAAAAACTGCCATACCCCCCCAAATTCACCAAAAATTCGTCCGGTGGAGAGATTTTGGGCCATAATGAAGGCCAAAGTTCGAAAATCGTCCAAGATGTTTAAGAACGAGATGGAGTTGAAAAAAGAATGGATGAAAGTGACCAAAAAAGTCGGCTCCACGACATAGACCGAATTCGTCCATCGTGTGCCAGAGTGAGGGACTCTGAACAGAGAAGATGATTCTGAACCCTACTCCTCTTAACTCCACCATGAGTCTGACGTTGCCTGTACCCCCCGGATTCCACTGGAAGTGACTACTTTGGAAGGAGGCTGTCCTCATGCACTTCTCTTGTTGCCAGGCCTAGCTAGTCGGTGCCAGTTCAAGCCGATCTCATCACCAGCGTTCTCTGCTGCTGCGCACCTGCTGTAGATTTACCATTTCCCTGCCCTTTCTTGCTTATTGTGCTGGATGCCGGAGGTCAGTCCAGTGATTCCGGTTGGAGTGGGCGACTTCCAGGTTCACTGGCGCCCTGACGAGGCCCTGAACCGGCGGTTTGTCACAATCTGCTACCGGCCATACCGCATACTTCGACGGTGAAGATAGCCTACGCCGGCGGAGTGGTTCCCTGACGAAAGAATATTCCTCCCGGAAACCGTTAACGAACGCGATAACGCTTGTCACCGTTGTCCGGGTAGTGTCGAGGTCGGTCCAGTGATTCCGGTTGGAGGATTGCTTCCGGTTCCCGGTAATCGCCCGACGAGACTCATGCCGGTGACCTCACTACGGACCACTCAGAACGGTCCCCCGACGGTGGATCCATCCTACCTGCGACGAAGTAAGAGAGTTCCCCGGCGGTGGAAGTTCTTCTGAATACGATGCAACCCGGGCAGATGTCTAGGTTGGTCCTGCGGTTATAGTTGAGGATGACTCCAGTCGACAGGCGCCCTGACGACCAATTGCCGGTGCTTCTTTACGATCTACTCAGACTAGTCTCCGGCAGTGGATCAGCCCATCTGACGGAAAATTTCCCGACGATGAAAGTTCTCCCGAAACCGTATTCTAGATGCTGATACGGTGCGCTCGGTCTAGTCCCCGGCGGTGGATCTAGCCTACTCTGGTCACGCCCGATGGTGCACTTTTTGTTCTCTCATAGACATGCTGTCGAATATCCAGGACGGTCATCGATTCAAAACCTGTACTGCTCGTAACTTGTCGCTGCTCCTCTCGCTAACTTCGTTGCAATGCAGATATAATCTCAACGTTTACGTCGTCACCGACGATGGATGCTGTCATGCTGTTTCGCACGTTCTCGAACCGCGGACAGGCATGGAATTAGCCGGTGCGTTTATCTGCCGTTATCAGCGTTGTCCTACTGCTACTGCCACTTCCCGAGGTGTTAGCTCGGGCAGTTCTTCGGACACCTCTGCGCCCTGGTCTCTATAGCACTCGCTATCTTCTTCTGGTGAAGGTTTGGGGATCGTTCCAGCTATCACGTAGACCGCCTCTGACGGGATAGTTCGATACGCACTAACCACCCACTGTCCATCAGCCTAAACGTGCTGTTAAGCCGAGATCGGTTCCTCTCCGTCTGCAGGTGCCGTCATGCACACAGGTCCCGCGAATCTGAACACTGATGTGATACACAGGTGGCAGACTTCTCGCGTAGAATCGACGATACACTCGCCGACTAAGAGTCTCGCCGACAGAGAGTCTCGCCTGCTGCCTTGCTTTCCGGTTAGCTTATCAATGCCACCTCGGTCTCTGCAGGATGAGCTAACGCCAGTTTCTTCACGCTTCCAGTCTTCCACAATATCTATCGCTTCCATGGCGAGTACTTCTACTTCCTCTCGAGATTCGCCGACCACTAGGAGCACAACGTCGTCCGCAACCCGACAATCTCACGCTTCGGAGCGCAGCCTCAAGACTCCATCGATCATAGCATTCCAAAGGGTCGGACCGAGAATGGAACCCTGTGGGATGCCGCGCCAGATTGCTGCATATCTTTTCCGGTGTCCGTTTCATATCAGTGTCCTGTTCTGAAAGTAGCTCCTCAGGACCCTACAGAGGTACTCGAGGGTTTTACCTGTGCAGCGAGTCGGCGATTGCAGCCCAACTAGCACGGTTGAAGGCATTTTCACGTCCAGGGTGACCACTCCGCAGTAGCGGTTCCCTCTTCTCTTTTGCTTCTGCGCAGACTCCATAGTTTGCCACGACCGTTTGGATGATCCACCGTGGATCTTCCTTCCGGAAGCCAAACTGCATGTTCGACAGACCATCTAATCCCTCCGTGTATTTGTGCTCCATTGAGGATTACTTTTCAAGCACTTTGCCGACGGTATCCAACAGGCATATCGGCTTCATATGCTGGAAGGATATCCAGGGAGGCGCGCCTGAGCTTCGGCAACAACACCAGTTTTTGTCGCTTCCAGATATCCGGGAAGTTACCATCGTCTATGCACTTTTGCATACACGGTCCTGAACATGTCCGGATTTGTTAGGATTGCTGCTCTTAGAGCCACGTTGGGGATACCATCTGGTCCCGGGGCCTTCTTGATTTTCAAAGCTTTTGTCACCGCTGTGGAACTATTTGTTACTCGGGCTTCTTCCTCGTGGTCATCCTGGTCATCATACGGTGTGGGCGGCCAGATCATCGGTTCATGCTGGGAAAGAGCGCATCTACGATGACTTTCATCTTCTCTGGCACCTATCAGGTGGTACAGCTGGACTTTTATCTTCGCCATGGCAACTCTGTAGGCATCACCCCACGGATTTGAACTGGCGTTACGGCAAAGTTCCTCTCAAGCAGGCTTTCTTACTGTGCTTGATTTCCTTGTTAAATGCAGCTCGTTGCCGCCTTATACGCCAATCTTCGAGCCGATCTTTCGGCGTCATTGTGGGCCTCTCTGCATTCTTCCTCCGGCTCGGTGCCAATGCACTCGTAGATCGGCAATCGTCGTGAGTTCCACCAGTAGGCTGGACGACGACCGTGCCTTGGTTTGCCCTCTCTCGGCATGGTTGCATCGCACGCCTCGTGCTAATACCGCTATCAGTCCATCTGCACTAAGATACAGGGATTGCAGTGTCCGAACCTCAACTTCGATGTTTCCACCTTCGCTCGTTTGACTACAGTACACGCGCTTCAACTGTCTATTGCTTCCGATAGTGTACCGGATCGCTTGGCGATCACTGTGAGTGCACTCTCACAGACCCTCCAGTTCAAACAAGGGCCCAAGTAGACTGCTCCCTCTTGGGTTAGTGAAGCGGGTGCCCCACTCTACTGCCAAAGCGTTGAAGTCGCCGGCTATGACGACTGGCATGTGTGTGTGTGTGTGTGTGTGTGTGTGTGTGTGTGTGTGTGTGTGTGTGTGTGTGTGTGTGTGTGCGCGTGTGTGTGACAAATAATGTCACATCAGTTCCTCATTTATGAACCGATTTCAGTTTTGTTGACGGCAAATGGAAGCAACATCATTTCCATAGAACGTTATTGATTTTTTTTATTCGGACATTTCGTTACGAAGATATGGACGAAACAGTACTTAACGGTCTATTATGATAGTAATGAAACAGCTTAGTCTCCAATTACATACTGAGCTATTTGTGTACCAATTTTAGTTTTGTTAGCGCCAAATCAAAATTATAAAACTCTCAAATTTCATTATGATTGGATACTTCTTCATGGAGATATGACCAAAACAATACCTGAGAGCAGATAATTGTGAGATGAAAATATATCTACTTGTTGCAGTTCACTCACCCCAATCGATGCCGCTTGTATTCTATTGTTCCGCATCTGTTGCGTTGCATAGCACATACAGTGGACTAGCCACACTATGCGACTCTATAGAATTAGAGCAGCATCGATTGGCTCGAGGGGTCTGGTTTTGAACTTTGTGTAGCAGTAGAATAAAGATGTTTGAACTTAATAAAGTGTAGTTGCTGGGAAATCACTTACCTGGATGGTTTTGTCACCGTTGTAGTCATTATCATCGCCGTTGTGCCGGCAAAGACATAGGAGAAAGTTGAGTACAACTGAACCGTCAGTCGTGAAATGGTCTTAACCTTCCTTGGGTGTTAACATTTTGAGACGAATAAGGTGTTTCGGGTCATATTGACCCGGATTTCAAATTCATATTGCAGAAAATTTATGAGACCAAATTTAAAGTCTTTGCAGTCAAAATGCTAATTAGAGTCCTAATTTTTAGTTTCTGGTGACACGTTTAAATCCGATTGGCCACAAGGAATCTTTGCCGAAAGAGGGCATGTTTTGCCACAATACGTGCGGCAGCGACTGATACAAATTTTCTTCGGAGCCTGCTTTTTGACGGCTCAAACTTCATGATTATTCATGAATAGTCTACTTCTAGCCTTGAAATGGACCAATGACCATATTGACCATTCAGGGACAATCCGGATGCCTCGGGGAATCCTTCAGGAAGAGACAAATGCGGATTTTCGCCGACACATGCCTTTCGACGGCTCAAACTTCATGATTATTCAAGAATAATCTACTTCTAGCCCTAGCAATGTCCCAATATAAATATATATATATATTATATATCATATATATATATATATATATATATATATATATATATATATATATATATATATATATATATATATATATATATATATATATATATATATATATATATATATATATATATATATATATATATATATATATATATATATATATATATATATATATATAAATTGGCTGTTCCAGAACAGTCAGGATGACTCGAAGGAACTGTATAGAAGGGACAAATACAGTTTTTGCCGAAACATGCTTTTCAACGGTTCAAAATTCATGATTTTTTATAAGTAGTCTACTTCTGGTCTAAAAAATGGTCCAATATATATATTGGCCATTCCGAAACAAACCGGATGACCCGAAGGAACCGTTTAGGAGGGGACAAATACGGATTTCTGTCGAAACATGCCTTTCGACGGCTCAAACTTCATGATTTTTCGTATACAATCTATTTCTAGTCATTTAAAGGTCGAATTTTCGGTTTAATATCAAATAATATATTTTTAGTCATCAATGTTAATTCCAAGTTGATAAAAATTAATCCTCATTTCATTTTAGGCAATAAAACAAAAATAATAGCAGAAAATTTTTAATTTGGATGAGCAGTTTACGCACCGTATTTCGGAATGAGTTTTGCAAATATACTTTTTGCATTCCACGAACTTAGTCGAATACTTGGAGTCTGATTTAGTGCAAAACGTGCAACGAGCTCGCTTTTCCGTTGGCTCATCTTGCTTCTTTTGTTTACCGTCTGCAGACGTAGCTCTCGAAGTTGTTGGTGCAGTTTGACTAACATCAAACCAAAGTCTACGAATAACTTGAACAGCAGCAGGTGATTGTGGCAGTCGTTTTCTGCGTTGAATTTCTGCGGAAATCAATTGAGAACCAAGATTTACCATGAAAATCCTTTTCTTGTGCGTTTGGTTGCACCATTCAGCATTGATAAAATCATACAGTACGAAAGAATTATTGATGCTCAAGTCAATAACGTTACAGACATTCACGGTCATCCAGTTCCATGTGGCTCTCTTTACAGAATATGAAGCAATCCGTCGATCAACAGTGTCCACTGCACCCTTTTGTAGAGTTATAGTATTGTACTATCTCTGGTTTTTTCGCTGGTCCGTTACTAAATTTTGAGTCCATATGCTTCGTACTAATCAATATTACGTTCTTTCCCTTCTTTGGGATATACGAGACCAAGGTTATGTTTTCATGGAACGCAAATAATGAAGACAGCACTTCGCGGTTCTTAGTTTGAAGAAGTGCTGGTGGTATACATGTCTTATTTTTTTAACGTACCCACCATCGTCAGATTGTTCTGAAGAAGTGACACACCTAAGTTGAATGACGAGAAGAAGTTGTCTAATGTCACACATCTGCCATTGTATTCTGCATCCAACACCAGATCTTCAGTAACCCTTTGTCCTTGGTTGACTTCACGTACTCCTGTGGCAGATTTACCTAGGTATATCTGCGACTTGAGGACAAAAGCGGTTTCTGAGCAGCATGCGTTAAAAAACTTGATGCCATATTTTACAGGTTTATTCGGCATATATTGCCTGCAGAAAACTCGACCCTGGAATAGGACGAGTTGCTCGTCGACGGTTATGCCTTCTCCCGGATTCAGTACTAATGCCTGCCTAGTATTCCACATTTGCCACATTTGTTTCACAGCAAATCCTTTCTCTAATGTTCTAGCGCTCTTACCTTCAGGTCTCAGCATTCGAAATATGGTCTTGAATCGTTGTGCAGGCATAGTATGTATGTATGTAGGCAGCCACCATCCTAGCGTGAGCCTTGCCCTGCATGCGGTTCCACTTAACAGAAAGATCATGCTTTGTTACCGTTCTAAATTCAACATACTGCTGTATGAAGGGCCAAAAGGGGTTGGGCAGGCCCGTAAGCAGAGACACTTACGCGAAACTTGCGGGAATTGAATCGTTGTGCAGGCATAGTAGCGCAGAAAATAGGACGTACGTCTCATGCCACAATGTATCCAACGATTCTTTGTGGGATTTGAACACTGCTGACAAAACTAAGAGTCCTAGAAAGGCATCGAATTCCGTATCATCAACTGGTCTCCATCTTTGACCCATTTTCTCCACACCTTTTTCATTTTGTGTGTTGAATCAAGGACTCTATAACATTTTCGTGCATGCCGAGCTTAAATGCTGACATATCATCCATGATACGTGAAGTAGCATAACGAGTTCCTCCAGGTTCTGTTTACATGATTTCATACACGCGTTTTCTACCCATACTCTTGTTTTGAATTCGAGCTTTTTCCCAGCGAATCCCGTCTTTTGATGTATACGATGGGTCATTAACATCATCAACATCTTCGTCTGATTCCGATTCCGATACGAAATTTTCCTCAGAACCAGACAAAATTTCCTCGTCGTCAGAAGACCCGAAATCCATTTTGACGTATTTTTCTTCATTTTGGCAAATGGAAAATGGGAGACAGAATAGTAAATTTGCAAAAATATCGTATTAAAAAATTTAGAGTAAATTGAGGCTGAAGATGCCAATTCTTCTTTGGCCCGTTGGGGTGGCAATATTTGTGTAGTTAAAATGTAAATATGCTGTGAAAACTTCAAGCCTTGGCTGCAACTTCATGCTGCACCCATAAAAAAAATTGCAAAAATATATAGTGAATATTGTTATTTTTTACACACTAGTCAATGCGGTCATTGTTTCATTTCAATAAACTACTCATGAAAAATCATGAAGTTTGCGCCGTCGAAAAGCATGTTTCGGTGAAAATCAGTTTTTGTCTCCATTTTAACGGTTCTTCCGGTTCATCCAGGTTGTTTCAGAAAGGCCAATATATATATTAGGCCTTTGCTAGGCTAAAAGTAGAGTATTTAACAAACATCATGTAGTTTGAGCCGTCGAAAGGCATGTTTTGGCGAGAATCTGTATTTGTCTCCTCCTGAAGGGTTCCCACAAGACATCCGGACTATTTCGGAATGGCCAATATGGTCACTGATTCATTTCAAGGCTAGAAGTAGACTATTCATGAAAAATCATGAAATTTGAGTCGTCAAAAAGCATGTTTCGACAGAAATCCGTATTCCTAAACGGTTCCTTCGGGTCATCCGGATTGTCCCGAAATGGCCAATATATATATATATTGGACCATTTCTAGCCTAAAAGTACACCACTTATAAAAAATCATGAAGTTTTAGCCGTCGAAAGGCATGTTTCCGCTAAAAACTGTATTTGTCCTCCTAAACGATTCCTTCGGATCATCCTGGAATGGTCAATATGGTCATTGGTACATTTCAAGGCTAGAAGTAGACTATTTATGAAAAATCATGAAGTTTGAGTCGTTGGAAGGCATGTTTCGATAGAAATCCGTATTTGTCCCCTCCTAAACAGTTCCTTCGGGTCATGCGGATTGTCCCGGAATGACCAATATATATATTGGTCCATTACTAGGCTAAATGTAGACTACTTATAAAAAATCATGAAGTTTGAGCCGTCGAAAGGCATGTGTCGGCGAAAATCCGCATTTGTCTCTTCCTGAAGGATTCCCCCGAGGCATCCGGATTGTCCCGGAATGGTCAATATGATCATTGGTCCATTTCAAGGCTAGAAGTAGATTATTCTTGAATAATCATGAAGTTTGAGCCGTCGAAAAGCATGTTCCGATTGAAATTTTGTGTTGTCGCCGCCTCACGGATCGTGGCAAAACATGCCCTCTTCCGGCACAGATTCCTTGTGACCAATTGAATTAAAAAGAGCAGTACTCACCAGAAACTATAAATTGGGGCTTTAATAAGCATTTTAACTACAAAGACTTAAAATTTGGTCATATAAATTCTCCGCAATGTGAATTTAAAATCCGGGTCAATATGACCCGAAACACCTTATTCGTAACTTTTTTTTACAGCCCTTCAGAAATGTCATAAAAATTTGGGTTCGATGCAGAAACGCAACATCGTATGATTTAGGAAAAGTCAAGAAATTTCAAATGTCTATATGATTATTTTAGAAAGTTATAGCATTTTTAAAAACCATTCCGGGTCATATTGACCCCGATACCTAAAGAAGGTTAATAAAGATTGGAGAAGTGTTTGCTGTCCTTTCTTCGCTCTCACCGTGGTCCCACGCTGTTCTGGCCGGATCTCGCTTCGTGCCATTACGCCAAGCCTGTAATGGATTGGTACAAAGCGAAAGGCGTTAATGTGGTCCCGAATGAGGCGAACCCGCCAAATACAACTTCGTCTGATCGAAAAGTTTTGGGCGATAATAAAGAAGAAGTTGAAGAAAAAGCGGAAGAACATTCAAAACCGATGAAGCTGTGAAGAAAAACTGGGAGAAATTGTGTAAGGAAGATGGACAAAGCCTCGCCCAATATCTCATGAGCATTGTTAAGAGAAATGTACGAGCAATCAGCTTGGAGGAGGAAATTCAATAAATAAAGTGTGCAAAAAAATAATTATAGTTATTTAATCCTTGAATCCAAATAGTTATTTAATCCTTGAAAATTTAAGAAGTATCCTAATTAAAATGAATGAATGAATAAATGAATTGTGTGTTTCTAATTTTTTCCCGAGTCCAGTCTTTACTCTTAAAAAATTGTTGCGAACATATTTCTTCCACAATACCACTGCTGACCAATGGGTGTTAGATTGAATATACACACGTTAGTATGTTTACAATACTATTAATGTTTCTTTTCATCGCAATTTTTCTCATTCATATGAACCATCTCTTAGCAACAAAGAATTTCAATTCAAAAACATTCCCCAATTACTTTATCAACTGATTTTTTCAATCAAAATACTAATTTTCAACTAACTGCAACAACGTATAACCGTTTAATACATACTCGCAAGTCACTCACTCAAATACTTCTCAAAAGTAAATACAAAGTCACTCAAACAACATTCCTTCGAGAACAACAAACGATTGCTGCTTTTTCTTAAAGAAAAAAAGAAAATCCCTACTATTCCAACTCCTTATCAAACAATCCTCTAGCATCCAGAACGTCACGGCTTGGCCCGAGCTAATAAAATTATTTATTCATGTCTCATCAAACAAAACTCAATAAAGATCTAATCAAGAAACTGAAAAAGCGCAAGCAACCGCTGTCGTCGTCTGCCGCGTCATATGTTTTTAACAATCATTTCCTTTGTCGAAAAATCGCATTTGCCTCCCCCTCTGGTCGTGTTCTCACCCGCATTTTAGTCCGGAGCCGGGTTTTCCGCTTCTTCACTAAATCGCACTCCACCTCTGGGTAAATTTGAAAAATATGCAGATGAGAGTATCCTTTTCGGCTCCCACTCACGACTCGAAGCAAACGAATTCACCACCCTCTTGATCCGTCGCTGATTTTTCCTCTTCATGCATCTTACAAGTTTGAGTTGCAGAAAATAGAAAAAAAATCGGGAAAGTATGCAACCGCCTGTTTATAATCCCACAATCTCAAATAAGAAAACCCTCCACTACTGAATCCTGCCACTTCCCGGCGGAAAGATTCAAGACGTTTCATCCTTCCACATGCATAGAGATGGGCACTTGGTGGATGGTGAAAACCGACGGCAGACGGTTGATGAGAAATCGAAAAAGTTTCCCCCCAAATTGGCGTTGTTTGCCGACGACGAGCAGATGTCTTAAATGGGCCATTTTCCTGTGGCAAAGTTTTGAAATAATAGGTCCCAATCCGGACGACCAACGGAGATGGTGGAATCATGCACCAACCAAAAAAAAAACAAGGCTATCATGGGTTTGAGGTACATTCCTTAGCTTTAATGATGATCGCTCAGTGATCGAAGTATGCCATAGGAATTTATAGTTGAGTCTGTTGGCTTTTGGAAAATGAAAAACTGGAATTGCTGCTCAAAA
Organism: Aedes japonicus; assembly: GCA_034211315.2. NCBI lineage: Eukaryota > Metazoa > Arthropoda > Insecta > Diptera > Culicidae > Aedes > Aedes japonicus. The sequence goes on from JASCZW010019251.1 coordinate 10,428, forward strand.
CTTTGCTAATTTCTAGCAGCAGATTATGATGGTGATGTTGTAAGCGAATCGCTATACCAAACAACACGTTTCGGGATTATATACTCACAAGAGAGAAGTAGGCGGTTGGAAAAATTCCACTGCGAAGTGTTTTGTACATTCATGTTTTGTTTTAATCCTGAATTGAACCGGTCTACATGGGGATTGAGCGAGGCTAAGATAGTCTTCTTGAGATTTAACGGTCATGGCTGCGTTTCACAAGCCTCGCCGTCACTCTTCCTCCATTTGCTGCTCGTCACTTCTTCTTATATTAATCGGTTCATTCATGTGAGTAAACAAATTTAAATCAAAGTTAATTCGAAATAACATTACTCATTTAGCCCACTATTGTTCCTGGAGAGAGTGAGCTTTTTTATTGAAATACCTGTAGCTAAAAAATAGGAAGAAAGATTAGTTATTATCATTTAATTTAAACTACCTTGATTGCTTATCTTGACAAAAATGTCAAGGTCAAGGTCAAGGATTTTTTTTCCTTCATTATCGAGATTTTCAGCCCTGGGCTGCTTCATCTCCCGTCGTAGTAATTCAAATACCTTTTGGGTGTTTCCGTAACTTGTCCGGGGGTGAGTTTCGAATTTGGGACTTTAGCGTGAGAGGTATGGATGTTTACCACTACGCCGGGTCGCCCCCAAGGTCAAGGATGTCTAGCCACTATAGTTTTTTGTCGGTCTATTTCCTCACAACGTGGTGACAAACACCGACAAAAAACTGCCGAGTAATGAACATCCTTGACCTTGAAACACTGACAAGCATCCATGCCTCTCGCGCTAAAGTGCAAATTGAAACTCTGAGTATTTAATTGCACGACGAGAGAGATAACAGCCCAGTAAAATCTCGGTAATGAAGAAGAAAAAATCCTTGACCTTGACCTTGACATTTTCATCGATGTAATCCGAAGCCAATTTAAGTCAAATGATAACACAATCTTTCTTCCTATTTTAGCTACGAATATTTCAATAAAAAGCTCAAAAGACAATGATAGCAAATGATAATCTTATTTGTTCAACTTTTTGATTTAAATTTATTTTATAAATGAATGAACCAATTAATATAGAAAATGATGACAACAAATGGAGGAAAGTAGCCATGACAAATTAAATCAAGAAGACTATCTTAATATAATCCCCATGTAGACAGTTCAATTCAGGATTAAAATAAGCATCGATGTAAGGCTTGCTTCATGATGATTTTCAACCGCCTGCTTTCTTTACAATGAGTATATAATCCCGGGAGAGCGATATTACATTTAATTATGTATTCATGCTACGCCATCATAATCTGCTGCTAAGTATGAGATTTACGAGCAGCAATCCAGTTTTCATTTTCAAAAGCCAACGAGACTCAGCTATAAATTCACATGGCTCAACTCGTCGCTGAAACGTCATCATTAAAGCGAAATGTACCTCCAGGCCATGATAGCCTTGTTTTGGTGGTCTCCACCATCTCGTTGGTCGTCAGCGTTAGATGACTAGACTTTGCCCTGAAATTATTTAAGACGTCTGCTCGTCGTCATCTGATTTTTCGATTTCCTCATCAGCCGTCTGCCGTCGATTTTCACCATCCGCAAGTGCCATCTCAGCAATGAAGGATGAGCGTCTTGAATCTTTCCGTAAAATTAATGAGATTCAGCCAGTGAATTTTCTTATTTGGGTAATGAGTTATAAACAGGCGATTTACTTTCGATTTTTCTATTTCTGCAACAAACTTGTAAGATACATGAAGAAGGAAAATCAGCGATCAAGTAGTAATTCGTTGCTAAGTCGTGATGAGGCCGAAGGCTATACTCATCTGCATATTTTCAGGTACAGAGGTAGTGCATTTAGTGAAGAGCGAAAACCAATGTCAATTAAAATGCTGTGGTAATTTCACATTCAGAGAAACAAACAAAATGATTGTTAAAACATATGACGCAATGTTTATTTGACAGCAATGTACTGCCTTTTCAGTTTCTTGATTAGATCTTTGTGAGACTTTTGTTGTGGAACCTCGATCAATATTTTTGTAGCTGTTAATGTGTTCTGAATGAAAATTTTAATGGGGGTGGAATATTAAGTTTTCTTTTTCTTTGAAAATAATCATTGTTATTTACTCGAAAAGGAAGATATTCATTTAGTATTTTTAATATACTTTTGAAGTATTTAGTAATGACTTTGCAATACTGACAGTTATACAGTTATTGCAGTGGATAGTATTATTTTAATTAAAAGAGCAGTTGATAAGTAATTAGAATATTTTTGGTAAATTTAACTGTTACTTAGAATCGTTCATGAATGAGAAAAATTACGATGAAAAAGAAACATTAATATTATTATGACACTTTAATATATATGTGTCTAAACACCCGTAGTCAACAGTGTGTGTGGGAGGGTATATATTCGCAACTAGGTAGACTGGACTCGGAAAAAGTAGAAACGCACAATTCACTGTTCATTCGTCATTTAATTAGGATGCCTAGCAAATTTTCAGACAAATAACTATTTGAATTCGAAAATAATATAATTATTTTTTGCTGCACTATTTATTGAATTTCCTCCTCCCGGCTGATTTGCTCGCCTGTAACCTGTCTCATGAATATTGGAGCTGTGACTTGTCCACGGGCCTAGCCGATTTTCTTCGCAGCTTCATCGGCGTTTTGAATGTTCTTCCTTTCTTCAACTTCTTCTTTATTATCGCCCAAAACTTTCGGATCGAGATCTGAGGGCCAGCTATTTAACGGAGTTCATAACTCATTCGGGATCTCACATTAACGCCTTTCGCTGTACCAATCCATTACAGGCTTGGCGTAATGGCGCGAGCAAGATCAGCAGAAGACAACGTAGTTTTCTGTCAGGCGAGAGAGGACAACAAACTTCTCAATCTTTATTAACCTTCTTTAGATATCGAGATATTTCGAATCGTATATCTGTAAAGTAATCATCGGAACATTTGAAATTTCTTATTTTCTAAATCAGCTGCGATGTTGCGTTTCTGCATCGAATTGGAAATTTTATGACATTCTGAGAGAATACAAAGTTACGAGTAAAGGTGTTTCAGGTCATATTGACTTAGTTTAAATTCTGTGCAGAAGACTATATGACCAAATTGCAAGTCTTTAATAGTTAAAATGCTTATTAAAGCCCAATTTATGATTTCTGTGGTACTGCTTCTTTTGAATTCGTTGATGCGAGAATCTGTCGCCGGAGGAAGAGCGCAATGTTTTGCCGCGATCCGTAGTGTGTGCTGGCTCTGGGAACAATCGGAACATCTTTCGACGGCTCAAGCTTCGTAGTTAGTCAGAATATCTGTCCTTGAAGTGGACCCAATGCAGTCATGTGACCATTCAGACAGTAGAATCCTTCAGGAGAACAAATGCGGATTTCCTTCGACGCATGCCTTTCGACATTTCAGACTTCATGATTTTGTAAAATTGGTACATTTAACTGGTAATGGACCCATATATTGGTCATTCAGGACATGACCGTATTTAGGAGGAGATACGGATTTCTATCAGGCATTGCCTCAACGACTCAAATTTTCATGAAGTAGTCTGCTTCACAACCTTGAAATCTTGTGACCATATTGACCATTCAGGATGATCGAATCGTTTAGGAGAACAATACATGGC
>JASCZW010019252.1:0-14073 GCA_034211315.2 Aedes japonicus
GGTTCAAGCCTAAATAAAAACAACAACAACAGACTCAGTCTTACAACAGCCGTGGGCCGTGCAGTGGCTGTTCGCACGCAGTTAGCGGCAGCAAAGCATCTTGGATGGTGCACCGGCGAGCAGTCGTTGCCCACACTTCTGCTCCATTTTGCTCAATTCTTGAGTACAATTATGCGTTATCTCTTTTTCTCTCACGTGATATGTTACTCAATTTTCAGCTAAACAGTGGATCAACTCAATTTTGATTAGATCCACTTTGTACGAAAATTGAGTAACATTTCCGTGAGAGAAAAAGAGATAGCATACAATTGTACTCAAAAATTTAGTAAAGTGAAGCGGGAGTGCATAGAGGCGTTGGCACAGTTGGCTGTTGGTGCCGATGCTCCTTGTCAACCTGCTGAAGCTACGAGTTGGCGTGAAAAGGCCGCCCGTGACGAGACAAACAACCCTAGGGGAATCGCAAACTATTTTTCCCTCGTCAAATCAATCCGTACTTTTCAGGACGACCAAATCAGTTTATTAACTAAAGAGTTTGTTTGGTTGAATTTTTCTTTTGTCGGTTTGTAGTTCAATTACGCCGCGTCCCGGAGTATATCACAAAGACCGTTGAACAACTATCGAACGAAATTTTAGAAGGGATAATTCGAGCCGAATTGCGACACGTCATTGACCGACTAGACTATGTGGTTGAGTTCGTTTTAGTTCCTAGTTGTGCATACCGGATAAGTTGCTGGCAGTGGCTAGCAAATTAGGAACATTTCTGTTAAGAAAATCATCCGTCTAGCGTGCACTAATTAAAACTAATTATTGTGGCCTAATAACTGAAGTTCGTCCCCTTTGATGCACTTAGTATCACATTGACTTCGTTGAATGAAAATTTGATTCAGTCTTACGGTAGAGTAGTGCTGTGCAGAGCAAAATGTACTGTAGCGACGCAGTAGGCGTGCGACCACACTGGAGGATGCACTGGTGAGCATTCGTTATCCAGAGAAGTTGGTGCAGTTGGCTGTTTGGGCCGATACCCCGTCAACATCGCTGCGAGAAAAAAGGCTGCTGAAGCCTATGAGTTGATGGGAAAATCCGCCCGTGACAACAACGGGACAAGAATCAGCCCACGTCACCTGCAGATGGCCACCCGCACCGACGAGGAGCTGAACCAAGAATACCAAGAAGAAACCCCAAGTTCAACCGTGAACAATGTTTCTCCCCGTCAACTATTTCCGTCTTTTTCAGTACGACCAAATCAGTTTGCTTATTAAAGAGTTTGTTTGGTTGAATATATCTCTTGTGCTGTTTGAAATTTCAATCATTCGATAGGAATCAAATTATTTTGGGAATGTATGTGGTTCAACCATCGTAGAAAATACAACTAGGGCCGTATCATTATTAAAACCAAACGGTCCTTTTTAGGGTCACCAAATGCTATCTGAAGAGTTAACAATAGAATTTTCTTACATATTTATTTCCCAATGCTGGTCTATCGTTCAATTAGCACTATTTCGGCCTAGACGTCTATCGGAAATAATAGACTAGGAATTCCCAAACAGGCCACAACCATCTACAACGCAATAAGGATAATGATTACCAGGTGGTCGATCATATCAACAGAATATGCTCTCAGGTGCATTCTCGCTTCACCATCTCGGAAGGCAAACAGTTCCAGCTGCAAGGCTCGGGAGAAGAAAACGTACACGGAAGAAGCAAAGTCCCCAAAATTTCATTTCACCCAACTCTGGAGTTCGGTGCGGGAAGCCAAATTTGAGTATATGCCATAGTACTCAAATTTGAGTAACTGTATACAAAGTTTATGGAGGATAAATTTAACCGAATGCAATAAAACTCGTAAAAACCAAAGAAGAGAACTTTTTCGCACGGTTAGTTAGTAAATGTTATACAACTTTTAAAATAAAGTGCCTATCTCGTGATGATAGAATAAAACCATAAATATACTTGATAATTTTATTCATTTTGTTTGTTTCTTAATTTTTAACAATAACGGCTATTTTAATACCGTAACATATTTATTGTTTTTCGGTTTTTGAATCTAATATACTTCAAATAATAAAAGTATGCAAATGACTTCCATTTTTACTCAAAAATTTGTTGTCAATGAACTACTCACCCATTGAGTAATGTTAACCTAATGTGCGGAATCAAATTTACCCATCTCTCCAGTTCAACAACATTACTCAACTTTAAGTTTAAAAATCCTCAATTCTAGGTACTTTGTTTCTTCCGTGTAAAGCACCTTATCTACCGGGTGTTGAAGCATTTTATCCCGATACTGTCGTTTCCTCCAAAACAATAAGCATTATGAACAGCTTCATAATTTACATTTCCGAGCGGATTGAAAGCGTATCTGCCCGACTGACTTAAATCAATTGGCGGATGGCCCTGACGTCTCTGGAAATTCAAACTGCCCCTCGATCAAGCTGCCGGGAGAGCTAGCTTAACACGAGGTTTCCGAGCGAACCGAAGCCATGGTCAAGTAAACCAGCTTCATGACGAAATGAGGTGGTGTTAGTAGCTGTTTCCTCGAACCCTATTCAGGGCCATCAAAACAACTGGAAAAGAAAGTTGACATGTGTTTTGGAAAGCTGGAGGCTGGGTTTCGGGATAATCGATTGTGAAAAACATCTTTCCTGTGCCGAAGCCGTAATGTTTGCAATATTTGGCAGTGTTGTACACACATAAGCCTAGCAGAAACCGTATGCAATTGGAGGTGAATGAAACCAGCTTCTGAGTAAAAGTTTCCCAACTCATTCGCACTGCAAGGTATATTACGTGATATAGAGTATCTTGTTATCATATGTCATACATATTATTTCCAGTGAAAGCAAGATGAATGAATTTAGATACCAAAACAGGCTATATCAAATAATAAAGACTGTAGTGCGAACGTTTAGTGTATGGGAATTAGATTTGGAAGGAAATCAATTCCGGCCACTCTTTAAACAATCAAGCGATCTATATTGCACATTGCTTCGTAGTCCTACGTCAACTTTGCGTACAACCCCATTGGGCTGTCCCTTCTAGTTTTTCGCCCTTGTTGGTCGACACTGTGCCAGGTTGGCGCACATCAAGTATCTTAACTGGGGAAGCAGAGGGTTCTTAAATCGACCAACCCCCGCTTCAGCAAGATCTCAGGGGTCAGACTCGTTTCGGAGACCACACCTTCAATTTCAATACCCCGAGCTGGGATATACACTCTATATTCTAGAGTAAAGAGCTGAGAGACAGCAATCTCATTAGCTTGCTTGAGATTGGACACAACGACCCGAAGTTTATTGGGTCTGACTTTAATTATCTCGGTCACGGCCGAGAATCGCTTCGTCAGATCATCAGAAATCTGACAAACATTTAGAGGTTTCGATTTGGGCTGAAAAATAAACAACCCATGGCCCAGTTGAACTATCTGGATAAGCACGTGATCTGGTAACTCTATGAGCTACCCTCATCATTTTCAGTGCCATAGATGATTCATCTTGCGATAAATCATCCATGGCTCGCTTTGTGGGAGCTTATCACGCTCAACCACTAACGTAATTATCTACGATCAATCACAGATAAACAAACTAAACCTAAACAAAAACTAAAACTAAATACACTCTCACAACACACTATCAATCACTCTCCACACTCACACACACACACTACGATGAAAATCACTTATCTTATATACTACTAAAAACTTATCTTCTATGTATCACGGATCTACTGCAGCTGGGCGACGAATGCGTGCTGCTGCTGCCGAGCGACGATGAGTGACCGCGTGTACCGTCTAAGCGTGGAGCTAAACGATGACGATGATGTTGCTGGTCGGTGGTAGTTGGTGGATGGAAGAATACCACGCTACACTCGATGGGCTGCTGGTATGCGTGCCGTATAGATGCGGGACAATATGGCTTCTCGATCGTGGCAATATTGCTAATTGCAATCAATGACGTTGTTGCACCACTTATCACACAATGTTCTGTTCTTCAGTAAACCAAGACTGATTTCACTCTACGACGATTTCACTGGCGATTTAGAAAAACTGATACTGAACACTGTAAACAACTCGTTAAGAGCTTCCAAAGCAACGGAAAGCGGACCGAACGAACTGTACCGTTCGCTTGTTCACTGGGCAATGAGCTCGGAAATTGTTCCAGCAGGTTTTGACGAAGTATGAAGGATGCCTGCTCATCGACGATGAAACCTACGTCAAAATGGATTTTGGACAGCTTCCTGGCCTAAAATTCTACATGACGACGGCACGATGTTTCTGCGGAGATGTTCCTGCAAAGTTAAAGTTTGCTTTTATGGACAAATTTGCCAAAAACATTGATGATTTGGCAAGGGATATGCAGCTGCGGAGCAAATACTAAATTGTCCGTGACGAATAAGACGATGGACTCGAAGCTGTACTAGGAAGAATGCCACAAAAACCGCGTAGTACCTTTTATTATAGCCCATAAAGGTCCCGCAAAGTTTTTGCCAGGTTTGGCGAGTTGCCACTACAGCCGGGAAGTCATCCTGTGGTACACTCAACGGAAACGCGACGCCAATACGGACACAACACTTATAGTTCTTACAAACCAAAAAGGACTTCAAAAATTACCTTTTTATCCGACCGGTTTCGAGCATGATGCAGCTCATCGACGGGGAGATGTCCAACTGATGACACAAAATTAAAATTGCTTCGTACCTGGCACAGTACACGTCGAAGAGGTTGGAACTATTTGATTTGCGGTTTCGTCAAGTGGAAAAGAGACGAAGCTATAGGAGCTTCGTCCACGTTCATCAACGGCTGCTCAGCGGTGGCGATGTACATGGATTCCTGGGAATTCAAGTGGGAAACCTTTCACAAGCTCTTTTTGAGTTTTGCATGATCCCAATCTACTGTATGATCTGATCCGGTAGAGTGTGCTGCTACGCTTGACTCATTTGGGCCTTTCGTTATCAACGGCGTTTCTATGTTCCCTCAAGCGGACTTTAAATATTCGGCGGGTTTGACCAATGTACACCACCGCGCAATTTTTACACGGGATTTCATTAATACCCGACATTTCGTCCTTCGGAACCTTATCTTTGAGGGGACATAGAATGTCTTTCAGCATGTTGTTGCTTTAGTAGACCGCCTGAAAACCATGATCCTTCACAATTTTCTGAATGGCGTTAGTAACCTTAGGGTAGAACGGTAAACTAATCCTTAGGTTCTCTGATTTTTCTGACTGAAGTGTAGTCGCGTCTTGTCGATGTCGGTGGCGGTAAATGTCAAACTTCAGAGTATCGTCGTCTTTTCTGGTAATTGACAAATCCAGAAATGGAAGTGTTTTCCATCGGTCTCTCGCTCAATAGTGAACTTAATCGACCTATGTCGGGAATTCAGCAGATCAATTATTTGCGACAGGTAGCGCTCCTTCACTATCGCAAAAATGTCGTCGACGTTACATCACCAGACCCGGGGGAAGAGTTTTTTTTCCAGCCCTACTTCCATATCACTCATGAAAACGTCAGCCAAGAGTGGTGACAACTTGCTGCCCATGCTGAGTCCGAACGTTTGCTTGCACTTAGCTCGGAACATGAAGCAGTTTTGATTCATGCACTTCAGCTACGGTAAGATATGCCTCAATACAGTGTGGTGGAGTTCGACTTCTTTCCAAATGCTTACGCAGACTGCAAAGCGCATCCCCCACAGGCACGTTTGGAAACAGCGCAGTGACGTCGAAAGACACGAGAATTTCGCCACGCTGCATTTCGGTACCTTTTAGCTTGTCCACCAACTCTACGGAATGTTTAACACTTTTTCCGTGCTTCACTGGGTACTTCTTCATTTCATCCACCAACCAAGCAGCCATTTTCTCAGTTGAAGTGCAAATATTGGATGAAATGGATCGCATTGCCAACGGGCTTTTGTGGATTATCGGCAAGCGGTAAAGTGACGCCACCTTTGAGTTCGGAACGTGAAATTTACTCTCGAGTCTGTCTTCCCCCATCAAACGTGCAATTTTCTGCCGTGTGTAGGCAATCGACACCTTTGCCTGCTCTTTCATTGGCTACACAAATGAGCCTTCGTGCTGAAGGAAGAAAGGTAGAGGCTTTGTTAGTCAAGGAAGCATTAAATACTACGCCCAGCCGTGGATCTAAGATAGTCAAAGCATGGAATAAATCTAAATAAGAAACAGGTTTACGAACTTACACACCGAACGAAGCCTTAGCTCTTATTCTGAACATGTGTTTCAAGGCATGGGTACCAAATTTTGAGAGTTCAGGCAAAGCAATGAGGATTCGATTTGTATCCTTCGTACAAAAAAATCCAAGATGCGAAAAGTTTATGCCATCCACAAAACGAATTTCTCATGATTACCGAAAAGAAGGCAGAAGTAAAGGTGCAAGCATTGGTAGATCTAACTGTTCAACGAATTGCAGAGGTACAGAAAGAAGTGTCTGCTCTCGATTCCTTGGATGATATCACACAATGTGTGTTGATTACACAATGGGGTTTTGATGGCAGCGGAAATCAAAAATCGTATAAACAATCTCAATATGAAGACGAATATAATGATAGCAGTATTCTAATGACAACTCTTGTTCCTCTACAATTATACGCTCAGCATGATAGCAATTCGAACAGAACCATCTTGTGGCAAAATCCTAGGCTTTCTTCCACCAGGTTCTTCAGACCGATCAAAATAGAGTTTACTAAGGAAACAACAAATTCAATTCTTTATGAGAAACTCTTTCCATCTTTGGTATAGACAGACCATGGAGCACTGCGCATCAACCACCAATTGACACTTTCCATGATTGATGGCAAAGTGTGCAATGCACTAACAAACACCAAATCAGCTCAGAAATGTTATGTGTGCGGAACTCTACCAAAGGATATGAACGATTTGGATAAGGTCATGAAAAGGCAAGTCGACGAAAGTTCTCTGGAAATGGGTTTATCAACACTCCATGCCTACATCCGTTTTTTAGAATGGTTGTTGCATGTGAGTTATCGCTTGGAAACAAAAAGTTATCACAAAACAAAAGCGCTGAAGGCACAAATTGAGACACGTGAAGCAGAAATAAAATATCGATTTAAACAGGAATCTGGATTACTTGTTGACATGGTGAAATACAGACATGGTACAACAAATGATGGTAACACTGCACATAGATTCTTTGCGAACGCAGCCAGAACAAGCGCAATTACTGGAATAAGTGAAGAACTGATTGATCGATGCGACACTATTCCACGAGCAGAAGAAACGGCACGTCTCTGTGTTAGTTTGTGCGAGTGGTATCCTATGCCAGCATCTGTTCATAAAATTCTCATCCATGGATCACAAGCAATTCAAATAGCGTTGGTGGTTCTCATTGGTATGCGTAGCGAAGAGACAAAAGAGTCTCGGAATAAAGATTTCAGAAAGCTTCGGAAACGATATGCTAGGAAAACAAGTAGGATGGACACAATTGTAGACGTATTTCACAATACGTTACTATCATCAGATCCAGTATTATCAGCGATGCGATCTACGCCAGCGACGAACAATGGACGTTTAAAGCCTGCAGCTTTGAGCCTACTTCAATCACCAGATCTACAATTATTGCAGTCCGATGATGAAGATGGATATTGAATTACCAAATCGGAAAATTACACGCCAGTAAGTTTATATAGAATAAGTTTTATTCCGCAAGTTTCATTTAATACTTCTAACTTAATTGCTTTACTTTGACAAACGTTGTTTACAATATTCGAACTTCTTTTTCTTCTAACGCTACTTGCAATAATGTCTACAGTATTTGAACGAGATACTGAAGATAGTTGTACATTGTAGACAACATAGATTTTTTTCTCAAATAGGTATCAGCAATTGGTACAATTAGTTACCTAGCTTTCATTCTTACTACAGCTATGCCGTTATAGACTCCAACGTTCGATGTCAATTACTATTAAAGATAGTCTCATATGAAGACATACATGCTCTGGATTTATATACATTAGTAAGATAAAAAAAAAATCAAGTGAATTCCAAAGATTACTGGTTTTGCTGTTCACTCGGTTAAAAAATCTCAAAAAGTTAAAAGAAATAAACCTTACTATATTAAAGTTGAATTTTACACGTTGAATTTTTTTTTGCTATTCACTTTTGAAATACATACTTGCAAATATCCAATGACGTTAACACTTAGTGCTCACAAAAATTTGGCTGCTATTTTTCGCTATATTTTGAGTAATTGTTATTTGAAAACACCTCCATTTTACAACATTATTGTAAATATATTTGTATTCATATATGATATATCGCAAAATTGGTTAAAAAAAAAAGTTGAAACATTGCGACAATGTTTCACTTGTTACATTTTATATTGTGGATCTTTATTTTCCAAAAAATAGTAAAAACTTCTTTTTGCGGTATTTTTAAAAAGTTTGCCAATATTTTGTTTTCTGTGTATGATAGGTCTTTGACGTCTTGGACAACATTTCTAAACATAATCTGATAAACAATTTTGTCCATAAAACCATCCTTCTAAGACGCTCCGATAAAAAGATAGAATCGAGCGCCACCTATGCGGAGGGAGTATGAACTAATCAAAACCGTCAAAAGAAGGCCCCTTTTCAACTGAACAACTTTTTCTAAAACTGCAAACCTGTAGGAACCATACACGCGGCGCTAGAGGTTTTGGCCACACCACTACTGGGTTCGCTGCCCCACTGTGCGACGTCACGCGCTGTCAGTTGTCGGATCATCGAGAGATTTTGGGCAATAATCGAGTCGAGACATCCATCGAGTCCATCGAGAGATTTTGGGCAATAATGAAGCGGAAGCTTAAGAAAAGTGGAAAAACGGCTCGGGACACGACTCAGATGACCAAAATGTGGAACAAATGTGCCAAGGAAGTTGACTCCGGAAGTGTGCAGCGTTTGATGGGAGGAATAAAGAAGAAAGTGCGGATTTCCATTAGAAACGAAGAGAAATGATTGGTCTTGATATTTTTTTTTCATAAAGGGCAGTGAATTATCTTTGTTTTGATGTAATAAACTTGTTTGTGGGTTAATCCGTTACCAAAATACAGATGATTTTATTATTCCGGACCCTAAATGAACATAACTTTACTCTACTTGCGAATGAAAACAATATATCGCATGGCGGTTGATAAAAAGCCGAAGTTCAGCTACACCTCTGCTAAACCGAAATGTCGGCATGATAGACGCTTGGAAGTTTTATAAGGTTTGTGCGCGGCGCCTAGTGATGCCGAGAATTGGTTCACGATATTGCAGTTTCAAGTGATGCTGAGACAAGGCATTGTTCGATTTTTTGCCGAGTTATCAGTTAAATACAACAATGTCGAGTGAATTCAGCTAAATGTTTAACCGTGTGTAAAATTTCTCAATCAATTCCTAAGTCATAGGCCATTATAGCCCACAAAGTTTCGATGGAGTTCAAATCAGGGATTTTCCTGGCCATGGGAGTGATTTTATTCCAGGATCTCTCGTGTATGCTTGGGCAATATCTTATAATTCCTTCGTTTTATGTGAATTATGACACGGTAACGCATTGAATTGGCTTTTTATATGCAACTGAATGTTTAAGGATCATTGAAATTGGAAACTAAATCTTTTAATAAACCCAAGCATTTTTGCTTGATCCGCGAAGAATGCTGTTACAATGATCAACGAAAGTTAGCTTAGAGCCGAGTTTACACCTAAGTCTTTCACCTGGCTGCATCTTCCAATATTATTTTGTCAAAGGCTTGAAGACAAGAGAACAGGGAAACATGTATTCTCTGTACAAAAATTTCCAAAAATAGTATGGAAGCTTCGAATAGTTGAACCTCAAAATATGATACATGGTGAATATTCGACTCTTGATTATATATACAACTTTGTCAAACAAACCGTTCCTCACGTTCCATTCATCTTCTAACCACACGATCGCGAGGCAAGGCAATGCAGGCAATGACGCAGCGGCGGTGGCTGAATAAGATGGTCAATTTGATTTTCCCGGCGAATCGCGACGTGGCGGTGGTAATGGACGACGAGACCTATCTCACCCTAGATGGCAGCGACTGGCAGGGCACTTCGTATTTACTTCCCCACGAAGGGAGTGAGCTCCGAGGTGAAGTTTATTGCACAAACCAAGTTCCCCAAGAAGGTGCTGGCTGTGGCTGACAATCAGCGAGAAAGGGATGTCAAAGCCGCTCTGTTTTTGCCAGGGACTAGCCGTGAAGGGAAAATTTATAGTTCAGAAATGCCTGCCGGAAGTTGTGTTGTTTATCGAGGAAACAACATAAGGGCAAAGACGCGGTATTCTGGCCGGATCTGACGTCGATCCACTACTCGAAGCGATCGTTGGAGGAGCTGGAGCGGCTGAATAATCGATGTGATATCCAAGTCGGCGAACCCCCCAACGTCCCCAGGTGCGTCCCATCGAGAATTTTTGGGCCAACCTGAACTGTTAGATCTACTCCAATAGTTTTGTCGCCGAGGAGGAATTGATAACTAAAACGAAGAAAGAACTCAAAAACACGCCTACGCGCATGTTTTCGTCTGCCATGGCAAATGTTCCGGTTAACTGCCTGAAGGCCGCTCGCAAGGGCGTAGAATTTTTTTGCAAGTAAGCTTAAATGGGAAATTTATCAAAATCAATTATCTGTTTTAGCTTTTTTATCACTATCTGAAAAATGCCCATTTTTTAAATGCAACGTTAGTTCCATTTTGTCCGGCTTTCCTCGCCTACCTGAAGGATCAACCTGCATCTGTCTGCGTGGATGGAATGACTCCAACAAGCAGTGAAATGCACCTGGCATTTGAAGGTCTTCCATCGGATCCTGAACATCTACTTCATATCTTCAAGGACGTGCATCAGGAATTTGGAATGAGCCCCGTGGTAGCAGTTGGCGGATCTGGCAGTCACACCCGAAATACCTATCTAGCGAGAGGATTCATCCGGAGGAGGGAGATACGAGGATAGACCAGAGGGTCCCGCCAACTGGAGGGATTTCAAGGAGACCCTTAATACATGTTGTATAATTACAGAGTAGCGAAGTTGTTTGGTGAGGGCTGTCGATGTCGTTGTTCCGGTATCTTTAATTGGCAGTTTAACAGTGTTTGGGCTTCGTGTAAATTTGCCATGCGGTCGGGGTGATCGGTGTTCGGGATTGTGTCAGTGCAGTGCAGGTTGGCATAATCTTTAGAGGTGCGGTGGTTTGGGTTCCATGGTCATGTCCACATCGTAGCGGGTAGGGTCGATAATTTCCGTAATTTGACGTGGAGTAGATCGAGGTCCGGGGGGGGGGGGGGGGGACTAACCGGTGACGGGCATCGTAGAATGGTCCATCACACCGGCAAACCCGCTACTCCACACTCACTGCGATCAGATTGCTGAGCGGGTTGCAGAGTGGTTGATTTGCTCGGGCGGGTTAGATGCTGTCGTAAAGCTGAAAGTCTTTTAGGAAGCACATCAGAGCTGCCTCCCTAGTAGGATCAGTTGGGTACAAGGTGGATGACGGGTTAAGCTTCGGTGTTTCCAGATGCTGAAAGAGGGTAAACTCTCAACCCTTGCTGTAGATGCAGTTGATCACCCCAAACTACTACTTGCTCCTGAGTTAGAATGAAGTACCAGAGCCGGAGAAACGACTTCAGAAATGTCGTTGCTGAGTGATTGGAACTTTGGGTAATACTGTCACAGGTGAGTGAATATCTACCAAAGATCATTTGACGTTCGAGATTGTTTCCGATCATAGAACTAGTCAATAGATTTGATTGGGCACTCGTAATCGTTAAGAACCTTAAGGAATAGGTGGTTACGAGAACAAGTCATTCAATCATTTCTGTCAAAGTATGGAGTGCAAACATAAGGATGATTACTGAAGAAACATGCAATGAATTATGCGTGGTTTGCTAAGAAAGTTTTTAAATCACTGGTGAAGCCAACTCTGATGTTATAGGTAGATATTGGGGAAATATTCTTATAGATAGCTAACTAAAATCAAATTGGCTTTTCATCATCCATTACTAATGTTCTTTCTGAGCTCTTGGTGATTTGAAGGATTAAAATATCACAAACAGTAAATGAAAGTAGAATCAAGTCAATAACAATAACAATAGCATGAAACTCAATACTATAAAAGCATACAAATCCAGAATGACCACTCAAATGAAGGTGTTTTATGTAGGACCATAGCTGGGTAAGTACTGCATTAACACACAAACCTCCCGCCCCAGGCACACATGTTCCGACTGTTCGATTTTTATCCCCACAGAACGATTGATGCTAAAATTTGCGGACAAAAGCACCACCCACCCATCAAACCCCTCCACCGTCGTCATTTATTTTATCACCGTTTCCTGGCGGTAGCAGTCAATCTGGCAGCAGCAGCAGCAGTTGCCGAGCGCATAAACAATGAATGAATGAATAACAACACCTCTCTATTGAACATTTTCGTCAATTATGACTGGTGTTGAAATATTTTATTGATGGCGATAACTTTGGTGTCCTGAGTTGAAATCAATGCTGTGATTTAATTGTCGCTGCGCAAAAATCACTTGTTTCAATGGCGTATTTATTCACTTGCCAGAATGTACGCATAAGAAATCCCTCATCTGAACGAAAAGGTTCAAACCGCTTGAGATTGAAGCACCAACATAGCACTTGATCGGGATGGTCAGCCAAAAGTTAACCTAGGCCATTATTTATCCTGAATCTGGTTTTCAGAGCTTTTCGGCTTTCATTAGCTCTCGATTTGGAAAAGGTAGCCAATCCTTCTGGCACTAAACTGGAAAATAATCTATTGTGTGGTTTTCGGCTTAGTTCAGCCCACCGGTGTCCACCAGCATATTCGGATACCCTTATTTCTATTATGGAATTGGTAGTAGCTTCTGCTAGAGAGCCTTCAATTTGACCGCCCAGCACCCACCCAGACGACGACAACTACGACTCCGACGGTCAGAGTTAATTTCCCAGTGGCTTTCGGTAGAGTGTCGTAAAACTATAAACACTTTCACCTTTCACCAGCCGGAGTGGGGTCTTCTGCTGCCAGCGTGGAGTGAGGAGTGAGCAGATTCGGCATCATTTCCATACCTTGCGAGAAGGGGAAGTCTGTTAATGAAAATCCGGTCCTGGTGTGGTGGCCTGGGAAAGAATGGCATGGCCATTAACGAAATTCGTTCTGATAGGGAACATGATAGGGGATGGTGAATTATTTATTTAATTAGAGAAAGAGATACCAGCAATAGGAGAAAGTTGCCTTAAGTGGTTGGGAGTTTTGGACCAAAAGGTGATTTTCGCACTCGAAAGGTGTTGAAATAGAGAACCCTCTCATCGGGGCAGTGGTAAATTGATGCCTGAGGGGCTGAGGATAAAGCATTTTATAGATCTCATAACTAGTGTTTACTCGGCCATTCGGGGCGGAGGGAGATCGGCCGCAGGTTGGATTTTCCCTTCACTTCAGCCCAGGATGGTCACTGATGGGAAAATTTGCTGTGCTTTTTTTGGTTGCTCCTTGAGGCAAAGTATTTTTGCTTCGTGTAGGTAAGAAAACGGAGATGGTGTAAAAGCTTTCAGTCATAAAATACAAGATAATGCAATAAACATTAAGGGCAGCGTGGAGTGGAACCGAGAAATGGTTTGTTTGTTCTTACCTTTTTCGTCTAGGAGTTCCCTCTTCGTCATCGGCTGTATATGAGTTTAGTGTGTTGTTGGTCGTTCACGATACACCGGTTTGTCTGCCTTGGTTAGTTTCGGTTTGAATCCACCTTGAGGAGATTTGCTTGGGAGGAGGGATAATTTTCGTGACCTTTAGCTAAAGACGACCTCAGATGGTGAGCGAATGTAGTGTAGAACATCTTCAGGTTAAAGGTTTTCGTGACGAGGCATGAGGTGAGCAGATAATGTTGTGATATTAATTGGCCTGACCAGAGTGCTTTTGGTAGTGGATGGAGTTCGGGAGGGTCGTTCGCACGAAAACGCCAGTTGAAATTCTTCTGAATCCAGTTATTGACGTAATGCTGTTGTATTTGGGGAGAAGACGGATTCTTACGGGACAACTTATGTGGCCAGATACCGTGATACGGTTTAATGAAAGCAAAGTCCGTACGGT
>JASCZW010019253.1:0-14072 GCA_034211315.2 Aedes japonicus
TACATGGCATTTCACCCAAGTGCGCCTCTCACATGGCATATTTCTTTGCCTCCTCTCTGGGATGAACCAGTTGCCACACTGGCGAGCAAATCACCACGCTTACGATGAGTGCAAACATGTCAAGTGTGAGGAGGAGTCTCTTGAGAGCATTTGTGGTGAAAATTTCGAGTGAAATGAACGAATTGTGCTCTCCAGTGATTTCACCTAGTTCCGCTGGTTTCTCTGAGAGACCGCTCTGCAGAGCCAAATCTTTATGAAAATCTTCAGTGCCCTTTTTTATGCATGTTTCCAAAATTATGAGTCCAAAGTTGTGAGGATTTTTTCAATTCCTTTGTGAATGACTTAGATGTGTAAGTACTCTACCATATGTTATTAACTGATATAAGGGAAAAAACGTAATAATATGATAATAATGGAGAAACAAAAGGCTTATTTCTTTAGTAGTTATTCGTTTCGGGTGTTGATGGGGCACATTCGAAACTGTTCAATGCCATCCACATGTTTCGTCTTGGAGTTTTTTGGGAATGCAGAATTTTCTTATAGATAGGTAAGAGACCCTCCCTTCTCGGAAAAGGAGGACTTCACTACAAATGAAACACAAATTTCTGCATAATTCAAGAACGAATCAAGTTATTGAAACCAAATTGGGCATGGTGGGGTTTTCTGGAGGCGAAATTTTTTCTATGGTGATTTGAGACCCCTCTCTTCTCTAGAAGGGGAAGGAGGCTCTCATACAAATCAGAACTAAATTTGGCATGTGGGGGTTTACAGAAGGAAGATTTATTTCATGGTGGCTCGAGACCCCTTCTTTGACTGGGGAGGTGCTCTCAAGCAAAATGTGAAACAAAAATTTCAACCAAACATGAGAACAATCCAGACAACCGGAAACACACATTTGTATTATTCCGATAGGGCAGCAGGTTCTGATAGAAGATAGAACCTCTTTTTATTCAAGAATGGGGGCTGTTTCAGTTATTATTAGTGCTACATTATGCACAAGAAGTTAATATCAGATTATGGAACGAGAAAACTACGTTCAAATCTGACAGGACACGGTGTAGTTTGGAAGATAAATGTTTTGTCTATGACATGCTTCAACACAAAAAAAAGCCATGGTAGACACTGACGATCCGAGGATTAAATTTAAAACACACACCTACGTTTTATTTTGCAGAAATAACACACAAACGAAAATATAACAAAATTATATTTCAAAAAACGCCAGTTCTATTAAATTTTCATTCATTTGGTCTCAGCTTGCATGAAATAGAATGATAAACCTCTAGACTCAAATTTTAAATGGGCGTGATTGCAAAATCATCATATCTAGAAACCGTTGAAGAAAGTATCAATAACCACATCTCATTCCGCGGAAGAAAATGTTTACATGTTTAAACTCAATTTGTTATATATGATAGATTTATTAAGATATAAATGAAGTAATGGCACTGGCGTTCCCTTTGTTTTGATTTGAAATTCTGTCGAGTATAGATCCGTCAAATCTCTATAGCTTTTGCTCTGCTTTGACAGTTGCATCCCAACAGGACGCCAGCAAAAGATGTCCAGACTCGGTTTCGTTCTTATTGCCCCATTTATTCGTGCATTCTCGCTCAGTTATCTTTGTTCTATGTGGCTTACCATTTATAAATAATACGGAAAGATCTACCCTTGTGCTTCTTGATGTTCTGCAGCCATGTAGTACATCTCGATGCTGATGATGCTGTCAGTGGCCGAGTTCGGGATGGATCCGGTAATTGGTGACTGGTATGCACACCCTCGGAAGAGTGGCGACTTCCGATGGCCTGCTGATGCGTTGGGGAATATCACTTACCCGCAGACGAGACATAGCTACAAGCTGGCGAGTCTTTGGCGGCGTACGCGATCTCCTACATCTACCTCGGACGTAACACCTTCGCTTAAAGGATATTAGGTCATTCAAGTAAAAAGAACACCATATTACAATCTCGTTTTTTTCACTTTAGTCTTTCATGTGACGAATAGTTACCAGAACCTCAAACAGAGTTATTGTGTGTTTTTATTGTGTTATTGGTTTTGTTAGCAAACATTTAAGCCTATTCAGCTAAGAACAAATTTTCTTTTGTGGTTAGGCTTTATTCCATACAATTTACATGAAAATCTCACTGGGCTCAATCCACCATGGATTTCTTTCGACAATTTCTACGATACTGGAATACAAATTTAGTCGGTTGGATTAGGCTTACTTATAAACAACGGTTTTCTTGATAAAAGAGGATTCACTAAAACCTTTCAATTGGCTAGCAACTGCAAACTAATAAGTTCCACTAGATTTCGGAACTACGTCCAACCAATGCGTCAATCAAATCTAGAAAGAACTGTTATTAAAGATGGCCTACATCTTAACATATTACGCGGATGTAATGTAAGCTTAGCTCCTTCATTTGTACAAAATGTGTCATTAATTTAGCAATAATCAACCAAATCATGTTGCTATTAGGATGACCTATGTAATCCAAAGCAATTGAGACAATATTAATCATCGGAAGTTGTTCACTTCCGTGTAATTTTCGAAACTGCATCCAAGAATAGACCCAATTAGGTGCCTGTAGACCGACATTAAATCCATATCCCTTCAAAGTTTCTAACTTTATAAAAAGAGTTTTCGTGATACATACTACCAAATGTCTTATCAAACTTATCTTAGCAAGTGTAGAGCTAGTTGAATCTCAGCTTGAAAACTTTAAGAGTTATAATCAAAAATGTAATCGATGGTTGCAAAATAGGCAGAGTCAAGGGACACATACCCTTTTGGTTCAAAATTTTGCAGATCATTTTTTTAGTCTTGCTACATGCGGTCATATCAGAGAAATGTGTCTTGCTTCGCGATCAGATTCAAATGGGTATTTATAATTCTTGGCATCCGTGGCACTGCGATATTAAAAGAGAGTAGATTCAACATTTCTCACCCAAACAGTTTCAAAACAAACTGTTTGAGGAGTAAAAGTTCTTTCTTTATGCAATTTTTCCAAACCTCTGATTACGACGTTTCCAAATGACGCCAAAATGGCGAACCGGTTTATATATGAAGATTAATAATTTTCCAACCGGCAAGCAAATTCATTTGAATCGGGTATTTTTTGCATGGTTATCGTTCCGCTTCGGGTCCCTTGCGTTCGGAGCTTAACACTAGTGTTCGCCGTAGAAATACCCTTACTGACTGAGTCTCTCAATACTCTGGCTCTCCTGTCATTAAATTTGTGAGAGTTAGCGACTTATTTTTGTTTGTTGTTTACACGCTAAATGAACAGTGGATACATGTCAAATAAAACGGGCTTGACTAAATAATATCAATTTATTAATTAAAGCTCTAGGGGCGATTCACTCCGGGCACACCATGCAAAAACATTTCTGACACCATTGGTTCTATCTGGGTACATTCGTTAACTCGTAACGCAGGCAGTCGGTATACCGTATAGCACCAAAAAGCAAAGATTTTACATTACAGCCCATCTGGGTCGCACTCGGGCACATTCAGATGCTTATATTTGTACAAAGTCGATACAGTCGGTACAGTTGATGACTGGTAATCACACAACTGATGAATATATTGGCAACAAAACATAGTGATTTCCTCCTTGCTTAAGATTATGAAAATATTAAAATTCATCATGTTGGCCATGATGTAATTACCCAATGCATCATATAGATGAACTGAGAATTCCATTTTTTATCAATTTTATAAAAAGCAACAATGTTACTTTCGAGTTTAGAGTAGCTTGCCTGTAGCTCCAACATAATATGATTTCTTCACATTTTCGCTTTCCTCTCTTTTCAAATGTTAGTTTAGAGTTATAAGTTTTATCATTGGACCTCAGCCTTGGTCTGTAGGTTAGAAATAGGTAGAAAACTAAAAAATTCATGAATCTGTGTAAGTTATTTTCGTTTTACGAATGTGCCCCATGACTGTCCGAAACTACCCCACGTACGTGGCACATCCGGACAAATATGTATTTTTCCGAAATGCAAATAAACAACTCAAAATTGCATAAACGCTTACCTTTAACACACTCTTATGATGCTTTGATGTCCAAATGACAACTAGAATGAATTCAGGATCTCTGGCGACGTTCACAAAATATATGAAAAATTGAAAGAAAAAGTGTCAAAACTACTCCCCTCTTCCCTAGAATATGTGAATTTTTAATCAATGTATTAATTTTAAATTCAAATATTGTATGTAGTTAAGGCCACTGCTTTATATGGAGCCGTCCTATTGTGCACTTGCTTAGCAACGCGTAGAGCGTTTTATCCGTCGTCGCCAGGAAATACATTATGGTTAGGGTTGTGGCTCGTTAAACCACGCATAAGACACCCACACTCCCATGCCTTAAACATTAATCTATTTATCCTGTATAGGGTGAATGTTAGGTTCCTATAGTTGCTTATGGAGTCTCTATTCACAACTATAGAAACCTAATGCTTTAAAGGTACCGCAACCATTGCAGCCTTACCCTATGCAAGATAATGTATTTTCAAAGGTAAAAATATTGCCTATGGTTTCGTACACGCTCCATTACTAGAATCTGCAATCCTTTATTCCCAAGGTCAAATTTATAAGTTATAACGAACATATCAAAACCGAAATGAATCAAAATGGAACCCGGAACCTGAACGACAAACCATTCACAAACGCGCTTGTTAATTTACTTATTTAGAGAATCAACATCAGTGTATCTGACCAGTTAACGCACTCCAGAGTTCTCTGGGGTGCGGTTCTCTGTATTCACTGCAGTGCGTTTCAGAGCGCTGAGTTTACTCGCCAGTGGCTTTCAGAGGCAAGTGATTTAATTTCACCGCGCAGCTCATTTCAAAAACTACAGATAAAGGAAGAGTGTGGTGAGTATGCTCCTGCGTGCAGCGCTCCTGCATGAACAAAAAGAGAAGAGGAAGTGGTATATTCGCTCTTGTCTCCCACTGAGGAGAGGGACAAGTATGATGGGAGGTATGTGGACTAAAACTTACGATGATGGATAAATGCGAAGCTGAAAATAGCATAAAAAATATTGTGAAGGGATGTTATAATCAGTGTTGATAAAAATCATGCTCGTTAGGTTCAAAAGCGTGAATTTTCAGGCAACATAACATTGACTGCCTATAAGTTCCATGCGAAAATCAAACGATAATTCGTGACAACAAACGTAACCAGAAGAATGAACGTTCGATTTTCAAAATGCTTTGATATTCATTTATGTAGACTGGTTCATTTTCAAAATGAATTTCGATTTGTCAGAAATGAGATTCAATAAACCATAATGAATATCAAATAGGCGTTGGGATCGGATATTATGCAAGGGCAGCCCAGTCCAGGGTATTCTTGCTAGAATCTATTCTTATGGAACGATGATGGCGGCCCCAGTTGTTTCATGTTCGCATAAAGATTCAACATCACTCAATATTTAAAAAAAATCATCACAAGTGATGATATTCAAATTTCGTCTAATGAAATTCATGCTGACCGATTGATATTCAAAACAAAACTGACAGCAGATTTTTGACCCGCACTTAGAGCTGAGTTCATGCATTGCAGCAAACAAAATTCAGTGGGCATAGAAGTGACAGTGTTAACCATGAAAACCGGGAATGTAAACATCATCACTACACTGGGATAAATCATTTTCACTTCTCATGAATATTTTATGAAAATCCAAGGCACTGGTTATAATATAAAATGAGAATAACATGTGTACTATCTGCATGTCTTCTGATTCCATGGATGATCCAAAATTATATACCGTATAAAGAAATAAAGAATACTTACATTTTTCGTGGTAGGGTAAGACTTCAGCATGCTATCTTACCGCGCTGCCTGCATCGCGGCTTCCTCCTAAGGTATAGCTGCCGAGGTATAGCGTTTCTTACTCTGCCGCTGGTGAACAGACCTCCTTGGTGGACAGACGCTCGGCGATAAAAAGCAGCATTTTCATAGCAAAAGCAGCGGAAAAGCAGCATTTTCATAGCTTCCGGGACTGTCAACCAAGAAATTTACGTGAAAGAGTGTTTGAATAAACGTCTGCTGCCTTTCCTGAAGAAACACGGTTGTTCCGTACTGTTTTGGCCGGATTTAGCGTCTTGCCATTACGGTAAAAAGGCCATGGAGTGGTACGCCGCCAACAACGTGCAGGTGGTTCCATGGCGACAAGAACCCTCCTAACACGCCAGAGCTCCACCCAATTGAGAAATACTGGGCTATTGTCAAGCGGAACCTAAAGAAGACCAAAAAAACTGCTAAGGACGAGCAGCAGTTCAAGGCAAACTGGCTTTCTGCGGCGAAGAAGGTGGACAAGGTGGCTGTACAAAATCTGATGGCAGGGGTCAAGCGTAAGGCCCGGCAATTCGGATTTGGAAAAGCGGAAGCCTAACTGAATATTTTCCCTGAATTTTATACTAATTGAACTTGAAAAAGAAATTTAATTTGATTTTTGAAATAAACGATTTCACCGATTTACACACTTTTTCCCTTGACCAAATTTTGACCGTATCACCCTTTAGGA
The DNA here is from genome assembly GCA_034211315.2 of Aedes japonicus. Lineage (NCBI taxonomy): Eukaryota > Metazoa > Arthropoda > Insecta > Diptera > Culicidae > Aedes > Aedes japonicus. The sequence continues at coordinate 6,531 of JASCZW010019253.1, forward strand.
GTAGGAAACTAAATAAATTAAAGTAAATTGAATGGATTTTGATGATGGATCGATTAAGCTTCAGTTTTTGCTAGTACGTCATCATACTAGCAATTGTACCCGTGCAAGGGTAATCGTACAAAACTACAGCAATATTATTTTTTTCATCATCCGGCATAGCTGAATTATGTTTCTAAATGTTTCAGCGGTAAACATGAATGTGATATGAATAGATTTTTGATAGTTTAAGGTCTTATTTAAAAGTACAGAAATGATCATTCGACGTCCAATATGACACGAACAAAACATACCTGACTAGTTGTGTTGGCATTTGACATTTTACGAATATGTTTGTTTCTAAAAATACGGAAGACTTGTGTTGCTACATTTAGGCAACATAATGTGAAAATACGCAAGACGTCAGATGTAAACATACAAGTCCTAACTCAAAACATCAAACAGATATATGACATAATAAGTGAATCAAGATTCAAATAGCATGAAACGTACATTTACATTACTAAACTAGTCAAATTGCACTTTTATAGGTCTACAGCATGACACATGGAAAATACAACTTTTAAATTTATGTTGTTGGTGCTACTTGGGATACCCAAGTAGCCCAAACAAAAAAATGCACGTATATTGAAAGTTGTCTTTATGATATAGAAACATATATGTAAGTAAACAAATCGTATAGAATGCCAAAAATATGGCTTATACGTGCAAAAGTGGAGGCCCTATACGTACAAATTCCATTGTTTTCTTAAACGAGTTGATTTGATTGCGTATGCGATTGAATTTGTAATAACAAATTCGATTTAAAAAGCTTAGCGATGTTTATCCGATTTAGTCTGTAACGCAGTACGATGAATAAATGACACATTGTATATAAGTCGAAAATTTGCACTCTTTACGATTTAACTTAAACATAACACGATAAAGGCCACAATTAGTTGCGATGTTGACTTAAAATATACGAATATTCGATACTATTTGAACACTGTTATGCGACTTGTGGTTGTCTGGGAGCACGCTACGACCATAGTTAGTTGTAGTAACTTGAATATGACTTAGCATGTCATATTTATGTTATCTCAACTGAGTTCACACTAGAAGTGATGTTTTAGAAACGTCTTCCAACAACGATATCATCCTGCTGCATGATGATTACAATCTCCCGCAGCTGCAGTGGAGTTTTGAAGATGACATCAATGCGGCTACCTGTCCACAAATGCATCCAGTGAGCAAGAAGTTGCTCTTACCGATTTCGGCTTGTGGTCTGATGCAAGCAACTCAACTTCATACTGAACCGCAACAGTAGAGTTTTAGATCTGGTGTTTACAAGCTCTACGGACATCATGGAAATTTCGCAACCAGTTATACCACTTCCCATTGATGAGCTCTGCTCCGTTAGTTCTGCAAATCATGGATATGGACTTTCGGCGTTGCAATTTCACTTCTTTCAATGAGCTCTGTATGGTGGATAGGGATGATTACTTCCATGTGAATTCTGTCGACGCCAATTTTATCCTGTTCAACGACAAACTGTTTGGAATATTGAAATCGGGAGTTCCTAGTCGTCGGGATGTTAATCCACATGTTATCAGAAAACCCTGATGGACTGTAGAGTTAAGAAACTTGCTTAATAGGTTAAGGAAAGTAGGTAAGCGGTTCTTCGCTTTATCTTGTGGAATCTTCCTATAATGAGCTTTTTAAGTCCAGCCACCGAAGATACCTGGATAACCTGAAATCTAACTTAAAAAAATAACCCATCGATGTTTCGGAAGTATCTGAGGGCGCAAACGTCGAATAGTGAAATCTCGAACACGGCCAGTTATGGAGGAACAACGACCACAACATCTGTGGAGGCTGCAAAACTTTTTGCAAGCTTCTTTCAAAGTATGCTTAGCTCAACATCACCACTACTGCACTCAAGAAGCTTCCAGAATGTTCCTACACACGATATTTACCTTCCATGCCTCCATTTTTCCCAACAGGAAGTTATGACAGCTCTCAGCGACCTAGATGTCTCGAAAGGCGCCGGTGCGGATGGCTTTACGCTTTTTCTTCTGAAGAACTGTGCTAGGTCTATAGTTGGACCACTGACCCTGCATTTCAATCAGTCGCTAAGTGAAAGAACGTTTCCTGGATTTTGGAAAACCGCCAAAATGGTTCCAATACACAAATCTGGGAGTTCATGAAGCATTGAAAATTATCGGGAAATCTCGATTCTTTGCTGCTTGGTAGCTTCTTGACATTAAGTCCACGCACACTTATATAAGACAAAAAGAGTTGCCCGATGTTTCGAGTGGAACCCCAACCTCTCCGAGTAGACAGTCCGAGATGTCGCAAAGAAGCTGGGAGTGGCACCTTCAACCAAGGATAGAACTAAAAAACGAGCTGAACAAGACAGTGGTGACTCAAAATCACGACGATAAACAAAACGCAACAAAGCACGATCGCGAAATGTGTACATGACGCAGCTGACGAAGTTTTATTGCGTGGTACAGGACGATGAAACTGCTTCCTGGACAGGAATGTTACCGGACGGGGAAAGGTAGCAGATATTTTCAAGCACATTAAACTGTCAAAGTTTTCAAAGAAATATCTGATGTAGGAGGCCATCTGTACCTGTTGCTTGAAGAGCAACGTTTTCATTGCAACCGGAACCGTCAACCAGGAAATTTATCTGAGCGAGTGCCAACAAAAACGTGTACTGCCTTTCCTGAAGCGACAGAATTGTTCCGTTCCATTTTGGAGGATTTTGGCAACTTGCCATTACGGAAAAAAAACCATGGAGTCATATGCTGCCAACAACGTTCATGTACCCAAGGACAAGAAGCCTCCCAACACGCTAAAGCTCCTTCCAATCAAATAATATTGGGCCATCATCAAGCGGAACCTTAAGAAAACTCAAAAAACTGTTATGAGCGAGAAACAGTTCAAGGCAAACTGGCGTTCTGCTGCGAATAAAGTGGACAAGGAGACTGTACAAAATCTTATGGCAGGTGTTAAACGAAAGACCCGGCAATTCGGCATTCGGAAAAAGAAAAAGAATTGGACTTATTAATAAAAACATTAATCGGCTCACGCACATTACTGTTTGACCGAATTTTGATCGGAAAACCCTTTATGCTATGCACACTTTGTTTTCTATACCTGTATGTACGGCAATAAGACCTCACTGAAATTTGTATAGTTCCCGTCGGTTATTGTTACCTAGGCTGTTACCGAAGACTACTTTATCTGAAAGACTTGCAGCTCTTCACGTTTCCCATACAAATTTCAACCGTCACTGCGTACAGCGCCTCTATCTATCAAAAGTAGAAGCTCAGTATGTTAGTAATTCTCTTCGAAAAAAGTGGTCTACCTCATGTCAGTGAAACATGTTAATCTTTTTTTATTAGAAAAAGTTGTGGAAATCGTGCAAATAAGTCGTATAACTTCGCTTCGCAGCAACACGATAAATTATGAGTATGGTTACAGTAAGCCACCGAATCGGAAAAGCTGTAACAAATTGTCAACAACTCAGCCTGAATAAAGTATGAGATCAGTCAAACCAAGAAGAAGAACCAATTTTCTGACACTGTAAACTGAATGTGTTGAAAACCAATGCTCAAATTTAAAGTTGATTTTCATTGAAAGAAGTCATCACCTTGTATGATTTTGTTGCTTTCTTCTAGTGTTCGGATTGATCGGATGCATCTTTAGATTTCTTCCTGGATTTTCTTCAAAATTTAGAAGACGTCACCAACAAATATCAAAGCAAAATATTATATTCATTATTTGTGAAAAATATATTATCAACCTTAATCGAGTTGACAGTAGATTTCAGCTTTGTTTTTATTCTATGTGTTATTCTTAAAGTGTGGGTGTCAGCATTCCACATGGACTGCACTCCACCCATCTCAAATGTTTTATACCATTTTCAAGTGTCTGTTTCTCTCATTGTGAAATAGTATTACTCGCTGGCCCAAAGGGGCAAGACAAAAAATATTGACAGCTGCTGTATTTGTGTGTGTGTGTGTGTGTGTGTGTGTGTGTGTGTGTGTGTGTGTGTGTGTGTGTGTGTGTGTGTGTGTGTGTGTGTGTGTGTGTTCTTCACAAAACATAACGATTGCATTTAGAAAAATGCACAAAAAATGCCGATTATTCATGGGTTTAACTTCAACCGCACTAATGAAACTACCCATCATCAATCATCACTCATAGTTACCCATAAGCATCATCAATCATAGTAGCCCATGAGTCAGCAGACAAAATTTGACAGCTCTATCAATCGAACTCTAACCGTGATGGCCAAAACAGTGAAGCAACTCCGTTCAGAAGTGTGCGCGTTCATAGAACGGAACCCCGTCGCGTTCCAGAATCTACAACATCTTCGCACTCTTAGAAAACAATCAGAGGATCGAAAGAAAGCCCCGTTCCGGACGGCCGACGACCCTGAGCGACAAGTAGCTCCAAAGGATGCTGAAGAGGAAGACCGAGGAAAAAGTGGTCACATCGTTGCGTGTGCTTGGCTAGGAGATTGGTCCAACAGGCCGAAGACGCGGTGTTCTGGCCGGAGGATCTTGCGTCGGCCCACTAACCTAAGCGAGCGTTTGAGGAGATGGAGCGGCTGCATATCGATATGGTACCCAAGTCGGTGAACCCATCCAACGTCCCCCAGCTGCGTCCCATCGATAATTCTGGGCCAACCTGAAGCGTATGATCTACTCCAACAGTTTTGTCGCGAAAACTGAGGAGCAATTGATAACTAAAACGAAGAAAAAACTCAAAAACGTGCCTACACGCATGTTTTAATCCACCATGGTGAATGTTCCGGTTAACTGCCTGAAGGCAGCATGCAAGGGCGACAATTTTTTTGAAAGTAAGCTAAAATAATTGCCTTCCATGGGAAATTTATCAAAAACAATTATCTGTCATGGTTTTTTTATATCACCATTCGAAAAAAGTCCATTTTTAATGCAAACGTTGCACATTTAAATTCTAAATCGAGTAATGTTGTAGGAGTCGTTAATGTTGCATTCCAAAGCTCGTTTTTTGTGACTTTTTCATGCAAGTAACTGCTTCGTGTGGATCGGAATACAGTTTTACATGCTCACAATGAAAAATCAGATTTTTTTCTGTTTGTTTAAACTCATAATTTGCTGTTTCTCAAGCATACTAAGCAAATTTTACAAATCCAGCCAGAAGAGCTGGTAAAAAAAAAATAGGCAATTGCAAATGTAGAGCTATTCACCACGTACATAGTTTGAAAAAAAAAACGAACTTCCTGCGTTATATAATGCACATAAAGGAAACCCTAGATTTGGCAGAAAATAATGGGATATTTCATGGAAACTTAAGCCAGGTAACGCCTAAATCAAGTATGTTGTATTAAATATTGCAAACATTGTTGTATGGAACATGAAAGATTGCAAACAATTTCGTTGTTTATGCTTTCTTTGGCTTGAAATTAAACGAGGAGAAAAAATTTCCCCTGTTGATATTCATATTTTTTTGTATATAAATATTTAATTTTAAATTTAAACTACAAAACTCCTGCTCCCAGTCCAACAATTTGCAAGATATTTTCTTAATACTCTACCATAAATCCCGATTAACGTCTTGTCAAGCGTGTAAATCCTTCCAAATTGATGGCAATCATTTTCTAATAAGCGTTCGATTGTTCCTCAATTTCGCCATCCATCAGTGGTATCCACCATAGTTAGCTCGCATGTGTGCTCGCTTCCCGCGATGCTCGAGATTCCGGAAAGCCTCTCCACAGCCACAATCGTCACGTGCCCATTTGATAAATCGCGAAATCCACAGCGCCGCCGGGACCGCTCCATCGCAATCCGTTTTCACCGAAAGATTACAGTTGTTTGCAAATTCAGCTCGCGTCGACATTCCGCAGTCACGGGGAAGTCAATTCAGCCGAAAGGTCAAAAGATAAAACCTTTTTCCCGGATTCCCTGAAGGAAGTTCCGCATGGCAAGTACGTTGTCAAGCGTGTCGGTTCATATGGCGGAGGAAGAAGGTATGTGGAATTTACAGCCTCTTGAGTTATTTGCCCTGTCATTGTGGAAGGTTTTCGTGGCAAAAACAGATTTGAATAAATAAACTGCCTCCAGCTTTGCTGCAGCTTGATCCCGCCATCGGATTCGGCCGGAATCTGCGGATTCAACCGAACAATGCTCCACCAAGTTGGTATTCCCGATGGGGACATTTCACTTCTAGTCGGAAGAATAAAAACCTGACACTTGAGCTGTATGTTATGTGTATGTGTGTGTGTATGTGCTCAGGAATTGATTCAACCGACGACCAACCGACGAAGAACTCGTGACTGGAATCGATTCTTATCGAATAGAAAAACTTTTTAGCCAAACGGCAGCCACTTTTACGGATCGATAACTTTCAATACCGCTTATAAATATAAATATTGGTTTCGTTCCATTACCCGGCCGCCCACTACTGAGCACATCCGATCGATTGGCCAAAAAACCACCGAAAGGTCTGCGTCGTATTTTTACTGATTTTATCGCCCGGCAGAATCAGGAGCGTGCAAAAAAAAAAAATCTTTCAAACCGAAATTTATCTAACCCAAACTTGCAGCACCGAGCTTTAATCCATTTTGGAGCAGCAAACTGTGACACACGCAGTTTGCTGCTCTTCCCGAGATTGTTCATATTTTCGCTTACCCCATTCAATCTGCTCTATTCGAAAAACTATCCACCCTTTCCTCTCCCTTGTAACTCAGCCAACTTGGATAGGAGATGAGCAGGAGCATCTTTTTTTCTTTTTATATTATATCAACCGTCAGCGTGGTGAAAAATTCCATCTCCCCTATGAGTGTAGGTCCTTCAGCGTTCTGCCATGCACGGAGCGGAAATCCTGCCAAAGACATAGCTCTCGAGCAAATGGGAAAGTTTTCCGATTTCACACGAGAAAGATTATTATTAACTCTCTCTCTCTGCTTTTGACTTTGCCTCTGAAGCGAGACAGTTGAAAGGAATTCGGATTCGGATCCAGCTGCAGTGTGGGTGAAGCTTTCTTGATATGGTTTGAGGGGAAAATGTCCTCGATCCTAGACCTTGCTAGATTTATAAAATTCAATCATTATTATATTTGTGGAATAACTACAAACGAAAACGATAATATTGCATACATGCATACAGAGCAAACGTAAACAATGAAATTGTTTCAATCTTTCATCTGATTTCAGCAATATTTGGCTTAAATTTACATGCAATATCCTATGATTTTATGCCAAATCTGGCATTCCTTTTATGTACATTAGATGACGCGAGAAAATTCAATGTTTCTTTCAAACTGTGTACATATCTAGAGATAGCTAGCTTGTAGCTTAAAAATGCAAAAAATATAGTATTTATTAAATTTGAACAAAAATTTAAATGGTATTGGTAAAATTGAATTGTGATTTTCCAAATAATCAACCAAATTCTCAAAAGTATAATACAATTAAACAATTTACAATATCCATAACAGGAATATCGGAATCTTGCATTTAAAAATACAGAGCTTTTCACAAAACAGAAAAAATAAATTAAAAATTAA